>JASXSY010002948.1:0-32918 GCA_034509805.1 Sipha maydis
TAAGCATTTTTGTTTTCAAATACTACAATTTTAATATTTCACATTTCTATCTTAAACAATTTAAATCACATACAAAAGGGTACTAATTACTGTTCAAAAACTGCAAGTATGTTATTTTTTTTTTGAGTTAATTTTTTTAATCTTTTATTTTCTATTAAGTTATTGCTCTCATAAGTTTTTTGCATAAAATTCAAAATTTTTAGTCTAAGAATTCATAGCATTTGTTTTTTGTGGTTGATAAATCAACTAAAATTTCATAGCATCTTCATTGAAACTTATTGTTAAAATTGATGTATCAGCAATTAAATTTCTAATCTTATCATACTTTTTTACTGCTGATAACAATTTTTTTAGCAAGATTTCAAGTTGCTTATTCTAGTTAATAATCGTATAGTTGTAAAAATGATTGATAGAATAGTTTAAATTTGTTTTATACAATTATTAGCCTTAAATAATATATCTATATCTATATATATAAAAAAATAAGTGTACATTTTGAATACATTTTATAGCTCAAGATCTACCAAACCGATTTCGATAAAAATGTCAGGGCATATTAAGATTGAAATGTAGATGGTTTATGTGAAGTTTGTACACTGGTGTGATAAGTGGTTCCGGAGTTATGGCTTCAAGCCCAGCTTGCGTTTTATTAATTAAATAATCATTACCTCGTATTCTAAATATATCATAGTTAATTAGTACATAATATATTGTATAATGTATGGAGGCCCATAACACTATAAAAAAAAGTCGCCAGTCTTCTTTATTTATGTCTTATCTGTCTACAAACAGCTATTTAACAATACCGGAGATATAATTATGATTTTCAAGTACGTTAAGTTATGTATATTAAGTTGAAAAAAAAAAATGAAATAATTAAAATTTCGTAAAAACTAGATTATTCGTAAGTATTAAACTTTAACAAACAACTTTGCCAATTTTCTTACTAGAAAAAAAACCGATTTATACAAAAAAATTTTTAATAAAAATACTCAACCCGAATGTGTAGAAAAAGAAATAGTGATGCCATTTAAAAAAAGTGAGTTGTATTACGCATGCGTTTACCGGCGGGTCAAAAATTTGAAATTTGTCTGAAATTGTATATTTTGGTACTCCTTTCATTATCCGAAAATCCCATATCAATACAAGGTCATTGAACTGAAATATTTAATGGTACCTCTTAGCGCGAACACAGTGGATACATGGTAAAACTGTTGGAGCTGTAGTTCTTCTTCTTAATATTTTTATTCTTATCCTCCCTGCTTCGTCTTTCTTTCAATTATTTAGCGTCGACCGCCCTTGTCCTACGCCTCTACCCGTCTCGATTTCCTACATCGTTAAATTGTAGTTATTTATGTTATTTTCAATCAATTTTGACGCAGTCTCGATCGTCAGCCGTTCTCAAAACGTTAGTCGTCAACAATTCCATTGTTCTCACAACTATGCTCAACTTATGAACCAGTCTGCTTTCCTACAACTCAAATACGAAACACGTTGTGATAGCCGTAAGTCTCACGATTGTTATGTATCGCTGTGTGTTGCCACCGCAATGAAATCTTAGTTGGATAAAAATTATCACACGCGACGGTCAACGACCCGAACAAACCACCACCGAGCGGTCAGTAAACACGCGCGCACATATAATCACGTAATTGTAAGTTAGGTAATTATATTATCCGTTTCTTCGTTGTCCGTATCTCGGGTTATGTAATTGAAAATTCCAGTGTGTGTATTATTGTAAGATTCGTGCGTGATTTATTTCGTGTCTCGTGTCAACCACCGTACGAGAACGGATTTCGATTTCTTTTTTATTATTATGTGCGTTAATTACGCTAATTACCGAACGTCAAATCGGAACGTCCGCGAAGTTCGGTCGATTTTCAATCATTTTGTATTAGTTTAATTTTTACGTATCAATGTGCGCTGATCGTTCGTTTTTTCAGGCGTTAATCGCCGTATAAATTATATACGTATTAGCTACGTAGTGCTAATCATCACATTTATATGATGTGCTAATAGGTGTTAAGTGTTACATTTTGTATTGTTGTTGTTTAGGAACGAATAGCCATAATTTGTATACTATTAGTAGTTTATTATATTATACAACGTGCGCAAATCTTAACTTATTATTATTATTCTGTGTGTGTGTGTGTGTGTGTGTGTGTGTGTGTGTGTGTGTGTGTGTGTGTGTGTGTGTGTGTATCACTTTTTTTTTTTTTCATAGACTACAGGGAACCAGCTGGTCAGTCTGCGCTCCACAAATTGTAAGTATGATTTATTATTTATTGCTTATTTACTATCCAAACTGGAAATTCGTTAATTTATTAACTTTATTTTTATACATTTTTGTTATTTTGATTTTTTTAATATTTTTATCTGTTGGGCCAACAGGGTCAACATCTATTAATTGTTCTTGTTTATCGTTGTGCAAAAACGGTTACATATTAATAGTTTAATTATTTATTGTTGGGCCAATAAGACCATCTTTACATTGTTTTAATTAATTGTTTATTCTTATTGGTTGTACCAAACAGACAATTATTGTTTTTTTACCCAATATGTTATTTATACCGTGAGTTATAAAAATCAAATAAATATTCGTGTAATTTTAAGCATCAGTTGTTTACGTCAAAAATCTTGATTTTCGTTTCCGCCAAATTTATTTCTCCCGTCTAAACTACCTACAGTTTCAGAACCATTTAAGGCCGGCATTTCATATTCCACTTAAGCTTTAACTTAACCATAAGCTAAGCTTAAATTAATATATTCGAATTTCATTATACTTTTAACACTTAAGTAATACTTGACGTGCTAAAAGCTTTACTTAAACTAAACCATACCTAATGTGGAGTTTATCAGTCATTTATGTTTTCTTTCTCAATGATAATCATTGTGTTGTGTGATTTTATATGAAAAAATTGTTTCAAATCTATATTTTGTAACTATTCAACTATTCAAGTTAAATGAAGTAATTGTGTTGTACTTGTATGTCTTAATTTTCAAAATGAATGAAATTATACTTTACATATCGGATTCATCACTGTTAAGTGACGATGAAGACATTGTTAACTTTATTGAACGATTGAATCGCCCAAGAAAAAAGCGAATTTATAGAAACCGATTAGATCATTTCAGTACTTGGGATGAGATTGAATTTTATAATTGTTTTCGTCTATCAAAACGTGTTGTAAATGTAATATTGGCATTAATTCTGGATGAAATGTAATCTCTTACCAACTGGTAAGTTTTTTTAAAGTCAAACGACATTAAAAGCTTAATACAAGGAAAATTTATTTAGGCATATTTTACAAAAACTATTCATGCCATTACCTAATGGTTTTTTTTTTTATACTATTTAGTGTTCACGGCAGATCAGAGTTACCCAGGAGCCATCACGAGGAGGCAGTTTTCATTGACCCCAATACAATTATTAGGTAGACTTAATTTTCGGATAAAAGTTATACAATCTGAATTTGAATTAAATTAAGTTGATAATAATTAATATATATTTAATATATATAGTCAAATATTCCTAATAATTCTATAGATTATTTATTACTTCGAATAACTGTTGCATACTTTTTTTAAAAATGCCATTCTTGAAATTGTTATATTTTTGTACTCGTCTATTGCGTTTGTTGTATTAAATAATTGTTTTTTATATATATTATTTCTTACAGGGTTTTGCATACCTCAGTTGTAACTATTTATTTAAATGCATAGGTACGTTATTTTGAATATTCGAAATTAAAATTTTTCAAAATGTTATGTGATATAGATGAGGTCGATTTAAATTATTATTTATTACTATACGCGAAATCAATTATATCATAAATATCAAATAGTTTATCCTAAATCCCGACATACATCGATGATAGATAGCACTGCAGATAAACAGGGGTTCTTAGACTCCGTCTCAATAATATAGATCGAAATAGATTTGGTAGAAATGAAAATCGAACGTTTTTCGTGTTGACGGAAATGTTACTTGACTCAAATTAAAATTACATTTTTAGCGGAAACAATGACCGTCGGTAGTCTTTCAATTAAAACTTTTGTATTTGAATTATAAATTTGTCTTGTGAAATATAACAAAAACAACAATAACAATAATAATCATGGACGTAAATAGGGTACTCAAATGCATGGGGCTTGAGCCCAAAAGGCTTCAAGAACAATATATTAAAATGAAGTATCTACTCATCATATCATAGGAAGTGCTTAAGATGGCTCAGGAATGGTTAAGCCCCCTAAGCCCACTCCTATTTACGTCCATGATAATAATGCAATAACAATTCATAAGGGCATAATCAACAATTGTCTTCAATATTGATTAGATAATTGATTATTGAACAAAAAAAAAAAAAAAGCAAATATAAATTAATATTATGGATTAAAACAATGATTCAATTTTTAAATTTATATTTTGTTAATCTATTTAATTATACTTCTATAGCATTTAGTATCTAAAAATTTTTGAAAGAAAATAGATTAAAAAAACAATGGAAATTCCGCGTTCTAATATTTGATTTTAGATACTCAAGTATACAAAGTATACGTAAATCCGTACAAATTATTAGTTTAAACTTGATCATATGATTAATTAATCATTATTATATGATATTCTTAAAAGTTTTTTAAACTATATTATAGACCTTTAAAATGATTATATTTTGGTTTTAGATTTTATATTCTTATTATATTATTTATAACAAATAAATTTAATTTTTTAACTAGAATAATTCATAAATAATTATAGTTGAGCATGTTTTATAAATTAACAATATCAGTTTTTATTAATGCCTTATAGGTCTAAGATAAAAATTACAAATTTTTATAGAAAATGTTTGTGAAAACAACCATAATAAACTTTTAAGCTATTGCTTAGAGCTATTTACAAATATTTTGCGTTGTTCAATAAGTACTTAAAATAACAGAAATGCTGTTGTTAGAAATCTGAAATAAATTCACCATTCCTTAATATGTTACGATTTCCTGTCAAAAAATGTATTTTTTGATTTCTATGAAACATCATCTAATGATTATTATAATATGTTAATGCAGCGGTTCCCAACCTGTGCACCGTGGTGCCCTTAGGGCACAGCGAAGTCATTTAAGGGGCACCACGACTCATCGAAGAATGAAAAAAAATTATTAAATTATGTATGAAAAATTTACAATTTATTGTAGTTGAAAAGACAAAAAATTGTTTTACGTACAAAATTACTTGACATCAGTGGCGTCATTTGAGGGGGGGGGGCAAGGTGGGCATTTGCCCCCCTTGTCATCAGCGGGCCGCTGGCGGCCTACTAACGGATCGGTCCTTAAAATATGTCAGTATATAGTAGCTAATAGCATTGAGTGTATATTGTTTACTCAATGCTTAATACTAAATACTAATAGGTAATATTGGGTATCCCTCTACATATTATATTTTATATACCTATGTATTAATTAGTCATTGTTATCTTTTAAAAATGTGTGTTATTTATGCCGAGAGTAACCACAGTTATCTCAGATAACCAACTTGTATATATATATATAAATATAACTATGTAAGAAGGCTGTTTGTATTGAGATAAAAATGTAATTGTTAGCGAGTGGTTTTTTTTTTTTTAATGATGAGCCAGTCAAAACTTTTGCCCTCTTTCAAAACCTGAAATGACACCACTGCTTGACATACTATCTAATATTAAATATAGTATTTATATTTATGCAAGGCAGGATTTTCGGCCTATACGGCAACTAAAACCAATACCGCAACCGCCTTAACGTAGAAACTGACCTCCGTATCCAGTTGTTTTTTTAATTTTTTTTTTTTAAAATAACGATAAAATTTTTTTGACCGGCCAGAAAATCTTGAAAATTTAATACAAGGTTTCTTATAAGTTGTTCCTTAACTGATAAAAAAAAATCTAAAATCGTAAGTCACAATTTTTTTTATAAGTGCTCAAAGTTCCAATTTATACGAAATATGTAAAAATCACGAAAATTTTCAAGTTATTTTATAGATAAAAATTCATACTTAAGGTTCAAAATTTTAACACTAGGTTATCTATAAGCTACTCTTCAAAAATCTTTAAAATAATTTATACCGGACTTAGAGGAAAAAATTTTATGACTGTTTGAAATTTAAGTATTTACGAAATTGCATAAAATAGCGATTTATTCTCCAACGATTTTAAATATTTGTTATAATTCAAAAAGTATAAGTCGCAGATTTTTGAAATTTCTACCAGCTGTTAAGATTGGTATTTCCTTTATGTCATATTTTTTTCAAAATATTATGTTGATTTTTAAGCCACTTATAGGCATTTAAAATATTCGATTTTTTTACATTTTATTTTTATTTTATTAAAATTTGGCTCCTACAAAATACTTGAAAATTTAATAGAAGATTCCACAGAAGTAGTTCTAAATGTAATTCGAAAATTATTAAAATCCATAGACACAATTTTTTTTTATAAGCGTTTGAACAGCGAATTTTGACATAAAATTACATGTAAAATATAATATAATGTATAATATTCTAGACTGACAAAGATATCGGGTTTTTTTAAAATGCTCTAACTCAAAAACCAAAAATCGCAACAACTTGAAATATTCACCAAATCTTTATATTGACGTTCTCTATACATGGTTAAGTGTTCAAAGTATTTTGACTTATTTTTAGACAATTTAAATTTTCGAATTTTCTAAATTTTTCGTTTCAAAATAAAATATACTTATTACAATATTTATAAATAACATTGTATTATATTCTAGACAAACATATCATCTCCGTTCAGAATCGTTTTTCGTATACAATGATACCTATCATTGAATTCAAATTTAACAAATCCATTATAATGACCTATCCTATGAAGAGTAGCACTTCACCCCCAAGTGTACAGCAGAGCGAGGCCCATCCGGTTCTTTTTTCTTTTCACTTTCAACTATAAAATCATAATTTGTTAATAATATGTTCAATTAAATTATATAAATCATTTATGAATGAAAACTAGAGATTATTTTTATCACGTTCCTCGTGATATTCATAGAAGAGTACCTGTGTCCAAACAAAAGGGCACCGCCGGCAAAAAAGGTTGGCTACCACTGTGTTTATGTATAGGTTTTTAGCCACATCGTCGCAAATAACCTTTTTAATGTTGGGCATTCATAATTTTATAAGCGTTTTGTATAATATTAGAGTACTTAAAATGTTTTTAGTAGGCAATATTTATAATGAAAAATATTTATTTAATATTCTATTCGGTTATAATTATCATTTAATTATAGTAAATAAATTAATTACTTTAGTTGAAATAAATGTAAGCATTTATTGGTTTTTAAAATATTTTTAGATATAAATCAATATCTAAATCTATATCGTTTATTTTTGTAATTATAAATCTGTATTAATTATTATCAATCTCATGGTCATCTCCCATCCCCGGAATAAAATATTTATAAGCTTTCTACCTACTCATTTAAGTCCTCTAGTGCTCAATTATTCTAAATTTAGTTTTCTAACTAATTTATGGTCATGACACCTACATACCAACATTAAGAATACAGGAAACGATCAGAGGAAAAATAATTGTTTGTTCACTCTCTAACCATGGTAGGTCACAGTGTGAGCAAAGGTACACAAAGGATTTTTTACCTTTTTCCGACGTATAGACTACATAATAGGTGAAAGCGCTTGTGTAGTCACAAACTAGGTCTGCTACCTTTGATCAACCTATTTAATCAATCCGGTGGGGTCAGTTGCGACGGGTACACACATTGCTGCGTTTGTCGAGCAGTATTATTTAAATTTAAAATTTTACGCATAGGTATTATCCTGAAAGCTACTATGAATATTTTAACATGGTAATTTACTTTAACAAGTCACTCGTGAGTGTAGATGACATAGTTAAACATGGTAATTGGAAATTGATACAGTGCGTGAATAAATCTTCAAAGTATGCATTTACAATAGCATTTCATCATCAAAATAAATTTCATGTTATATGTATTATTATACATACTGATGAAATTTATATTGAGAAATGTGATTTGACGTAAAAATCAAAATTGAGCTTTTCAATCTTTGTAATACACATCTAATATAAGTGTCAGATGCGTAACACATTGCCACAACAAAGTTTTTCTCGCTGATATCGAGCACTTCTACTAAAGAGGCACTATAATGAAAATGTAGAATGGCGATAAAAAAAAACCAATTTCAAAGGCATTTATAAACATTTAAAATGCGTGAACTTTGTTCACTACCAATTTTAGAAAATTACTAGTTGTTCTTATACAGTTTGACCTCATTTTCAGCTATCACTTAGATTTATTACACACGCGACGTATTGGAGCAATCATAAGTTTCCATTACAATTTTATATGAAAAGGAACTCTCGTAAATACTCGTATATAGGAATGGCGCGAAAGGCACTTGAAGAGTAAAAAAAAAAAAAAATCCCATATAATTTTATTTTACTGTTAATAATTCAAAGTAAACAAAACTCACTCAGACAAACTGATATAATCAGACAGTTCCTTATTGTTGAGTTTTATTGAGCACTTAATATAATTTAATAGTATCTACTTACAAGATTTTTTTGAGTTATTTTCTAATTTAGAACAATATAATATTATATAGGGTCAATAAAAACAGCCATTGTTTGATGTATACATACAAAATTTATAAACTTAACCTTGATATTACCATAAATATTTTATTCTATAAGGGGAAATAAACATACTAACTTAGATGTTAGGTACCAATCTCAAATAAAATAAAAACACCGAAACTGAGTGTTTATCTTTTATCTTAAGAGTGGTTTTATTTGTGTTTTTAAAACCCAAGGTAAGAATTTCGCATTTATAATACGATTTTTTATATTTCATGAAATAACTTAAATAACTAAATTCAAACAACATCCATAAAAAACTTAAATGTATTCCTCTCTAGAATAATTACATCTTTCTGTGAATTGTGTTAAAATGGATAGTTTTATAATGCGAAATTTGGTACCGATTTATATTTATTATCATTATACTCGACACAAACTTTCAATAAAAGTTATAAAATCAAAATTGTTTGGTCGAAATAAATTAAAGCACTTATATTTAAATGATACATATAATTTGATTTATTTTGCTTTTATACAAATGGACATTTTATCGTATAAAGATATTTTTTAATGTAATAATTTTTATAAGTTATATAATTGTTATAAAAATTATTACATTAAAAAATATCTTTATACGATAAAATGTCCATTTGTATAAAAGCAAAATAAATCAAATTATATGTATCATTTATAAGTTATATAATTTATATATCATTTATCAATTATAAGTTATATAATTGTTATAAAAAAAAAATAAAAAAAATACAAGCTAAAAAAACGTCGAAAAAGTATTAATTTATTATAAAAACACAATTTAATTTAATTTTTTTTTTTTTGTGAATCTGAAACAATTATTTCGTAACTTGAAATTATTTATCATTACTCATTTATTATTTATATAATTTATTTATTTATAACTTACTTGTATTTTTTTTACAGAAAATAAAAATGAATTTACAACTTCTAAGACTTTCTAACATAATACAAGTTCATGTTTCATAATAATTAGATTTTAATATTTTGTCTTATGGATTTTATTTTAAATAAAAAAGTTCTCAACTATAGAAATAACTATTAGGGGAATTTTTATAGTTTATTTTATATAAAATATAAGAAGGTTATGATTTTTATATTCATAATTAATGTATTATGAATAAAAAAAATAAAATTAAAAAAATGTTAGTATATTAGGTAAATTTAATAATAACATTATATACAATTATATTTTTTTGTTATTATTTATCATAATTTGGTAAATAGATGAGTCTTCAATTCACGAAATGTATAACTTACGTTATATATTTTTAGACCATTTATTTATCTAAATAGACCATCGCATTGCATTGGATATGTTGCATTTATTTTTAATACTTCATATTTATAACAATCGATTTCGTAAAAAAATGTGATGTATTGGAATTTCATGACAAAAATATGAATTTATCTTTTTTTATGAGACTTGTTATTTTGGGTATCAAATATATATTCAGATATATATTTGAATACATAATGGTAATTAATAAAAGAGTAGGGTTGCTGGATGACTGAGAATTTACAGCTTTAAATTGGGTATTTTTCTGAGATACGTTCATGCATTGAAATATGATAATTTAACTCTGTAGAAATATATCATATCAGATGCGATCGTGCTGAACCATTTTTCTTCTGAAATAAAAATAGTTAAGTCCTTTTTCGTTCGAGTAACTATTATTATCCTAATAACTCTACCGATATAAACACTCTCAACAGATAGAATGTTTAAATTAATCGAAAAATAATATTTTGATCGTTGGTGGTAGCCAAATAATACATATATTCTTGGAGATGGGAGGAGGATAGTAAAAATTTTACTTTTTACTAAATTTTATTTTGATGAGTATTGTAGAAGAGTAACGTCATTTAATGACGTTACTCTTCTACAATACACATCATAAGTTATTTAATCTTTACAGAAAAATAATAAAATAATTTAAGGTGATTACAAAAATATTTAAGGCTAGATGAAAGTCCTAGTTGCTCCATTTTCCGTTTTTTTTTTTTATTAGATTGATGATTTTTTTTATTACATTGATGATCACACAAGAAAACGTGCCAAACAATAATAAGGTGTTTCAGCGCCATCAGCATTCAAGCGATCAGCGTTTCATTCGAACGCGTATTTAGTGTAGGTATACTCTATAGAGTGACTATGATGAAAAAATGGACGAACATGACCGATGAAAACTTCGAATATATTATGTATGCAATAGGAAATTATTTAACAAATAAAATACAATTGAATATTATACACTATGTTAAGTTAACCTAACGTTAATTATAAATCTATAAAAAAAACCAAAAGTATTTTAAAAGTATTCCAAGTATTTTTCTTAAATATTTGAATAGTATTTGAAATACTCAATAGTTTGAATATTTAAGTAATTTTTTTAAATACATTATAGTTAAATTATTTGAGTAGTATTTTAAATATATTTTAAAAGTATTCTTTATAATACTGTTTTTAGGTTCGTTGGTTTCAACCACATCATTTTTTTTTTATATTTGATTGTTATTAACTTGTGAATATAACAATATTAAGACTAATACAATATCGTGTTCACATTGTTTACAATAAGTTCAAACATTATTTTTATAACATTTACCATAAACATATTAATTAGTACAATACAATAATATAAATTTTTTTTGTGATAATGTTTATTAATACAATACTTTTATTTTTTTTAATGAACAACACAGAGGGTATTCCATAACCAGGTATATAATATTAATGATAAAGTAAATTTAGGCACAATCCGGCCCATTTGGCCACTTTTGTTACGCAAAAATATTTGATGCCCCCCTCCAATTTAATATCTGAGTACTGTACAGAGTTTTGTTGAAGTTCAAAATTGTTCTTAAAATTATTTTTAATTATTATTTAAAACATGTGTTATATTGTTTACAATAAACTATTATTGTACAAGTCATTATTATGATATAAATTTGATTTATAAAGCTACCCTTGTCTTTCGAACAACTCGCAAACCTGGTTAACACGGCCCTGAGTATATTGCATACATTTCCAAACTTTATGAATATTTAATGGATACTGTTTTTTTCCATCTATGTCTCCTTGGTTCATTATTAAAATACATATATAATTTTTTTTTATTTTTACTTCACATAAAAAATCAAATAAATAATTATTTATCAAATATTGTTTTTTTTGTTATTTATTAAATTTTTCTATTTTTCTTATTTATGTTCTTATTGTTTCTCTAATATTTTTATTCTTAATTATTTTTGTTTCTATATCCTTTCTAAATTTTTCATAATTATTTTCTTGACGTTTTTTGTAATAGGTTTGGTATAATTTAAATTTTTTTTACAGTTATTCCACATTCACAGCGATTATTAAATTATAATTTCCTTTTTCTCAATTCAAATATTTTAATATTGATGAATTTATCTTTATTTTGAAATAGAAAGGTCAATTGGTTTACAATTATTGCGAAATTATTGTTAAAATGACAATAATAGTTCAATAGTTCAATTTAAGTATTAAATAAACACATTTAAAAAGAAGTTATACTTAAAAGGTACTGATAATTTTTTTTTTATATAACTGTCTTCTTATTTATACCGATATACACTTTAAATTTTGATCGAAGAAAATATGGAATTAAAATGATATAATTTTTTTTTCGTAGATACTTGAACTATTGATACAAACAAACAAACATTTTAACGTGGCATTATTAATCATAAGTTAAAAACAAAAAAATCCTATTAGAGCCACGCTAGACTTAGAATAAACCACTTAAATACAATCTACTCCTATATCATTGAAGAATATCTCTATAACAGTCCAACTTGTGATTTTTGTCGAAACGATACATTTACAATAAAACAAATATTTGTACAATTAATTTTATTGCATCTAGCAAAAAATATGAACAAACTTTAGAGGAAAATAATACGCTTATCAATCATTGACAGAATTATATTCTAGATGCGTTTGGACGCGTTCGAACGCGTGGTTTTTTCCCTGGTGTGAACATGGCCATATGTTGATACGTGTTTAATTTTTGTCGTTCGAACACCATGTCCAAAACGCTCTAAAACGCATAATGTGTAACCAGCTTTAGATAACGCAGATAATATTATTGTCGCCAAAATTCGACAAAAGAATTTAACCTAACTGGACAATAAATAGTTACCTATCAATAAAAAAGATTAATACTTATATTGTATAGTGTGTTCTATGTAGTTCCATACAAACTTCTTATACAATTCGACATGCACAACGAATAAGGCAGTAACTCAATTTTCACTACTTTTCACTAGAAGCAAATTAAAGTTTGAACTACAATTCTTATTCTAATATTATTTGGATTTTATTGAAACTTAAATTACATTTTATTTGTGTAGAACTAAATTTGGCCTGATATCAATTTCACTTAAGTTTGGATTTTCCTAGGTTTTCCTTGAGTTACTTCCTTTCACAAAAAGAGGTAACTCAAGTTACTACAATTTTCGGGGATAAAATATGACCAATATAAAGCAGTAACTTCTTTTTTATTAATATAAAACAAAATACAAAATATCTTTTTTAACCTTGAAAATATAAAATTATAAAATAATAATATTATTGTAATAGTAAAATGAACAATATAATATATTATACTATAATCAATACCAATAGATTCCTTCTTATGTTTGTAAAAAAAAAATAAAACCTTTTTTCATAATTTAAAATATAAATTGCAATTAATAGTAATAAATAATAATAACAATAGGAACCTTTAATAATATAGTAAATATTATATTGTATAATCATTAACAATACCAATAAATCACTACTTATCTTTGTAAAAAAAAAATAAAACCTTTTTCATCATTTAAAATATAAAATGTAAAAGTAATTAAGAAAAATGAGGAACTTTAATAATATTATTTGAGTAATTTTTTTGATTTGAGATTTTCATAAAATGAATGATATGTTTTAGGGATAAGACCTTTTTTACATAGAGTAAATGTCTTGGATTTTTGCTTCTTCTATATACAGTTGTTCTTTATATGCTCTTGTGGCAATTATGCGATTGTCATATCGGCCTCTTTGTCTTTTTTTATAATATTAATCTGTATGAAATCTGTTGAACTTAAATTGTACTTTATCTGAATTACATGAGAAAGTTCAAAATTAACAGACACTTATTTTATATTATTCCACTTGATTAATGTTTTGTCATCAGAATTTTTCCAGTTGAATATTTTGTTCTCAACTAGTGGTTTAAAATCCATGAAATCATTGTAAGACATTTCGAAAACAGTATATGGTTCACCTTTTACTTTGACGTATCGAATTAATGAGACCTATTGATCATAAATTATTTTACCTTTTTTGGCATTTTCAATGACAGCGTGCATTGAATCACCCTCATTTTGAGTGTCACCACGTTCTAAAAATCGGTGAGTTATTTTAAATTTTACAGTGTATGAGGCATACTCCCACATAAGGGTGGACCTTAAAGATTAAAGTAATTTTCTTTGTAGGGACGCCCCCTTATTTTGTTCCATATAGTAAAAAAATTAATTAGTGATAATTTTAACTCTATCAAAAAATTCTTTCTCGAGGCGCAGGGGGGTTGAAATTTGCGTGATAGGGGTATTTTTGTACTTATTTCATAATTATCTGTAATATCTACTTAATTTTAATACTTACGTTAAAAATAGATAAAGTATTATTTACAACATATAAAATTATCTAAATAAAGTTATATATGAGATTTTTTCATTCAATTAGTATTTTCGTGGGTAAATATTATATTATAGTTATAATTATTGTTTTCAAAAAATAATGATTTTATAAATATAATTTGTTTTATTTCCAGAATTTTTAATGAATATAAATTGTAACTTATATAATTTGGCATGTATTATTGTATTTTTTAAAAAAAAACATCATTTGGTACAATATAAATTTAAAAACTACATAATTGTTTTTGATAATGTTTGCTTTTTACAATCTGGAAATTTACGCTTATAGTCTGCGACAACTTGTAATACATACTGTTTTTGTTGTTCATTTTTTGTTAGTAAGTTATTATAATCCTCCATTAATTTACACTTCTTTCGGCTGTATCATTCACGACTCTTAAATTGTTTGCAATATGTAACACTTTGTTGTAATTTTCATTTTTTTTTCAAGTTGAAGGATCTAAACACATAAAATATGTTGAAATATTGAATTTATTGAAAACATTTTGTGATTCAATACTTATAAATTGTTTGAGTCCATCTTCTGTGTAGTTCTCTACAATTTTAGGATTCATTGGAAATTTTTTTAATGTGTCATCTATGTAATTATTTAACTGAATAGCCACTATTTTTTTCTTAGTAGACGTTGATACTTTGTCGTTGAAAAATAACAGTGTTGCAGTTTGTGGTGCCAAATACCACAAGTCTTCTTCTTCTTCTTCTGCCAAATACCACAAGTGATTACAAAATTTATTTAAAGTAATACGGCTTATATCTTTATCAATATTTTTATACTCTAAAAGTAATCTTTTAAAGATCTTTGTTATATAAATCTTTATGATACAAATCTTTTAAAAATTGGAAATCATTGTGAGGTGCTTCGATGGGATTTGAACAGCGGATCCATGCTTTAATATACAAATGTATTAGGAAAACACAAATTTCAAGAAGTCCAATTTCCTCTTCCTTTTTTAGATTGAATTAATTTCGAAATAAAAATATTTAAATACAGTAAATATATAACCTTTGCCATCCATCTAGCATGATGAAATGCTCCGGGAACACGAAAAAATATATCTCTTGGAGGTGTACCACCAAGAAAGATAACTGTGAGCTCTAAGAGTTCACGGTAATCTTCTTTTGGATGATGTTCTTTTAAACTTTCCATTGAAAACGTCAACGAGTCCTCTCCTTTTTTATTTAGGTTTTCATAAATTATGTTATCATTAATACCAGTTGCGAAGTTTAATTTATTTATTTAGGACCACGTTTGCTGAAGTCGTTTGAAAAGATAAACATTTAGCCCTATTGATGTTTCCATTTTTAAATCAAAAATACTTTTTAAAATTATTTCATAGATATGATGTCTACATGGTAAGTATAAAATATCTCTTCCTATCAATTGCTCTAATTTAAATACATGCTCCTTGATATCGTCCTATATTTGAAGCTGTTGTATCACAACATAGTGCTTGAACTTTATCAGTGAGATTCCATTCTTCTAATATTTAAAATATAGCATGAGCTTGATTATGCCCACTTCCAGAAGTTATTTTTAGAACACCAAGAAGTTTTTCAGTTTCTCAACAAGTAATAACAATTTTTACTTCATACAACTTCAAGAACTGGGTTTTAAAATAACTCAATTCAAAACTAGTAAATATATAATATAGCGTGTAGAATATTTTTCCTTCCTCCTGACGAGTTCGGACCAATGGATGAATCCAAAACCATCTTCTTCGTTTACCGTCTTTTTTTCATTTTTCTTCCTCTTCATCAAGAACTAATGCAATTTTCATTAAAGTATGTGTTTAAAACGCCATTCTAAAAAGAAATCGACGTCTGGTGGCAGAGACGGAACTGACAAAATTTGATTATCTGTGACCGAATAGAGACCGCTAATGTGAATTCTAGTCATAATCCTTGACCGTGACCCTGACCACTAGTTTGAATAGGCCTTTAGATAATATTGTGTTTAACTGAGTGAAGATAATATACTTTATCTAATATTAAATTGAACATAAAGTGTTCAATATTATTTTAATAATTGCAATCATAGCGTGTAAGCCATACTAAATATATCGGAAAAATCAATATTTTATAAAATATATTTAAAAATTATATAATGCAATTTATTCACAAAAATACTAATTTAATGAAAAAATCGTATATACAACTTTATTTAGATAATTTTATATGTTATAAATAATATTCTATCTATTTTTAACATAAGTATTAAAATTAAGTAGATATTACAGATAATTATGAAATAAGTACAAAAATACCCCCATCAAGTAAATTTCAACCCTTCTGCGCCTCGGGAAAGAATTTCTTGATCATGTTCAAACTGTCACAAATTTATTTTTTTACTATATTGAACAAAATACGGGGGCGTCCCTATAAAATTTTTGAAAAAAAAAAAAAATTGACCTATATTCATGAGGGCCACCCTACTCCCACATAGCATAAATGAAGTGGTTACGGTTCTGTCCACCACAGTTGTCTGAATAGAATACAACTTCCTTAATACCTTGATCCTTGATTATTTTCAAAAACTTATAAAGACAAGTTGAAATTTCATTGGAACCTCTTTTACCCTCTGATTGATGCTACACAAAACAGTATCCATGATCTTTTCCAATTCAAAGATGGTGAAATTTACGTTTGTAATAAAAACTGCTAACATCACCATGTGGTGTGATGAGAACTTTTTCAAGATCGAAAACGGCCACACAAAATTCTTTGTCTTTTTCACTTCTTACTTAGTCAAAATTCTTTTTTTCTCTAGCAATAGTTTTATTTTGAATATGTTCACTATACAAATCTTTTTCTTCCTCTTGATCTATAATACTGAGCATCTTGTACCACTTACAAACATCACATAAGTCTTTTTTTGGTTTATGAAAACTATAGTTATGTTATTTAAATACATCTGTATACTGACGTAAAGTTGTATTTTTCGTTTTAATACTCACATCCTTGGTAGAAATTCATTCTTGAAACAACCTATGCAGCTTTGATATAGTTAAAGTACATTCTAAATATTGTTTTTTTGTATTTTATCTATTAGGGGAGACCGGGGATAGTTGGGTACCGGGGTAAGTTGGCCGAGTCGATTTTTAAAATCGAGTTTTTAAGATGTACACACTACATCAACAGCATTGTATTATGACTATCGTTGTTTATCTCTGTACGAATCGTAGTGATTCTATGATTTTTCCTTATTCTTGTAATCAATAAATATTGTTATCAACTGTCTTTTTTTTTTTTTTAACATTTTAAAAATGTTGTTTTTAATGTGTTAAATTCTTTTTTTAAACATTCACAGCAGAGTAAAACAACTATAAAAGGTATAAAGAACACGATTCAGGTATTGTTTAATCATAATATTGTCTATAATGTTCATAATTGCTTCAAAAGTATAAAAAAAATGATTTAGGGCTAGTTGGTCTTCTAAAACTGGGGCATGTTGTCTTGTATAAAGTGTTTTAAATAATATAATTAAAAATTTGTATTTAATTCTATAATATATGGTTCGAAATTACAAACGCAAGACAGATAGAGGGCATGTATCAGAGGATGTTATGAATCGTGCAGTTAAAATGGTTTTAAATGAAAAGTGTTCACGTAAAAGTGTGTCAGATGACTATAATATACTATATTAAAACTTTATCTCGTTACTGTAAAAAATATATTAATAATTCTGAGATTTATAATAATTCTATTGGTTACACTAAACCAAGACAAGTTTTTTCGCTTGTCGAAGAAGAAGAATTAGCAAATTATATAAAAAAAAGCTGCAGATATTTATTTTGGCTTATCTCCGAAAGAGATAAGAAAATTAGCCTTTGATTATGCTAGCTATTTAAATAAAACCAACATCTCCAAATCTTGGTCTGAAAATGAACTTGCTGGAGAAGATTGGTTCACTGGTTTTAGAAAACGTCGCCATGACCTGTCGATACGTATACCAGAAGCTACTAGTTTAGTTCGTGCATCTAGTTTTAACATGATTAATGTTAACTCGTTTTTTGTAAATTTGAAGACTGTACTAAATCGTTACAATTATGGCCCAGGTAATATATATAATATGGACGAGACAAGGAAAACTACTGTCCAAAAACCAAACAAAATTGTTGCTCGTAGAGGGTTTAAACAAATTGGCAGAATAACGTCGGCTGAAATAGGCACACTTGTGACATTAGCCTTTGCAGTTTCAGCATTAGGTAATAGTGTACCACTATATTTCATTTTTCCGAGAGTACATTTTAAGGATCACTTCATAGGTAAAGGACCATTAGGTTGTGCAGGTAGTGCTAATCCCTCGGGCTGGATGAAAGAAACTCACTTCATTGATTATTTAAAACATTTTGTCAGTCATGTAAGGTGTTCAAAAACCAAACCTGTTCTTTTGTTATTGGACAATCACGACTCACATCTATCTATCGAAGGCCTGAATTACTCTAAAGAAAATGGAATTACAATTCTATCATTTTCCCCTCATTGCTCTCACAAATTACAGTCCTTAGATAGAAGTGTGTATGGACCCCTGAAAAAATATATTAGTTCGACTTTTGACTCATGGATGGTGAACAATCCTGGTAAAACCATGACAATTTATGAAATTCCTGAAATGGTTAAACAGGCATTGCCATTAGCAGCTACGTCAAATAATATTACAGCTGGTTTTACAGCCAGTGGTATATATCCTTTTAACCCTAATATATTTACAGATATAGATTTTATGACCAGTTATGTGACAGATCGGCCTTTAAACATTGAAACTGAAAATCAACCAGACTACTCAAGAACTAAACAAAAATCTGATGGCTTCTACATCCAATCAGTTGTATAATATTCAAGAGTTAGAATCTAATAGCCCTGTTATTCAACAAGTTGAAAATATTGTAGAGTCAATACCAGCAAAAGCTTCTACTTCAAACAGTTCAAACACTCAAAATGAAAAAATAATACCAAAATATCCTGAAGATATAAGACCACTGCCTAAAGCTGGTGCTAGAAGACAAGGAAGACAGCATCCGAGAAAAAGATGTATGGCAATTTTGACTGATACTCCAGAAAAGGACAAGCTAGAAGCAAGAAAAAAGTGTCAAGTAAAAAAAACATACAATGATAAAAAAGAAAAAAAAATTGTTACAAGTATTGCAAATAAGAATTCTAAGAAAAGAAAAGGCATATCAAGTTCAAGTGACGAAGAAGATGCATTTTGTCTAGTTTGCTGTGAATCTTATTAATTTAGTAGGGCCAATGAACAGTGGGTGTCATGTATTAAATGCAAAAAAATGGTCACACGAAGATTGTACAACCGGTGAAGATAGTTATACTTGCCATCATTGCGAATCGGATGATGAATCATTTTCAGATGAATAAATTTTAAATAATTTAACCTACCTTTTACCTGTTAATTAACTGTGATAGTGTTTAATATTTGATCCCAGAGAAGAGATTAGATTTAAGTTTAAAATGTTTGAACTCAAAGGTGATATAAGTTTAACTGTTTGTTATTTTTTAAATTACTTATTACAATAATTATTATGTTTGATATATTTTAAAAATACCTACTGTTGAATAAATTAATAAGGAAATTTTAATATATTTATATTATAATTTAAAATGTTTTGATTTCAAAGGAGAGAATAAAAATACTATTGCTTCATTATTTATTTTTGTTTTTAATATTTTAACAATACCTAAATTTAAATAAATAAATGAATAAATGAGGAAAAACTTAATATATTCATATGTGTGACAACTTGCTCCAGTGGTCATGTCAACTTGCCCCGTACACGGCTAT
This sequence comes from Sipha maydis, assembly GCA_034509805.1. NCBI lineage: Eukaryota > Metazoa > Arthropoda > Insecta > Hemiptera > Aphididae > Sipha > Sipha maydis. The sequence goes on from JASXSY010002948.1 coordinate 20,164, forward strand.
CAGGTAAAATTGTCACAGGATTTTTCAAGTTTCTTACAAAACTGTATGAACAACTTTGTCTGAAATTGACAATGTATTGAGGAACATAGTTAGACATACTTGAATTTCAGTGCCATTTACATTAAAATAATATTTCCTAGAATATTTTCTCCGTTGATGATTTTCAGTAGTTGTAATTCGTTTTTTTTTAGATTATTTTGACATGTTTTTCCAATAAAATCCCCCTGTCTAGTATGATCCCTAAGATTCCAATAAGCCTCAAAAATGCTTAAACGGATTTCTTCATTAATTTTATCATTACATTTTTAAACGGCATTTTAATGAGCAAGGAGGTTTAATTTTTTTTCCCTGAAATTAATTTACCTTTCCTATTTAAATGTTTTTTTACCAGAATTTACACATAATTTGGTTTTTGTTGTCAAACCATTCATTAGTTTTCCGAATACGCTTCCTAGTTACCTATTGGGTTAAATTGTCTTTAAGTCAAAATCTTCATCACTACTAATTTGTCCATAAGAATAAAAAACTACAAATACTGCTGGTCCCTAAAGACATTGCATCAATGCCATCGTTGTATAGATGGTTTTCTGAAATCTGATGGATTTAAATTATAATTATAATACAAACTAATATAAATTATAATACTATGCTTAAAAATGTAAATATATAATACTTACATCCATATTGTAATATTTATTGTTAACTCTTTCCCTTAGAACATTAAAATCAAAAAATAAATCAAACAATTTCTTAAATGTAGAATAACAAAACTATGAATCGTGCTAATGAACTAATTAATAATTATTGTAGCCATAATTTATGATAATAATATAATATAATGATAATGATTAAAATATTATCATTGTCGCTATAAACATCAAGTTAATTTTAGTTAACTTTGATTAACCTATTAATAAATAATTATATAAAGCAGAGAACTTAATAATAATATTGTACTGTAGCAACCTGTACCAACCATTCAATAATACTATTAAATTGAATGCAGCAACAATTATTGCATTTAAAAACTTAAACAGTGATAAAAATATTCTATTATTATAATTTGTAAATATAATTTAAAATATTAAGTATGTTATAATAATAATATTACACGTGGTCACTACTTACTGCATAGAAAGAAAAAACCATCCCGAAGAAAAAAGAAGTAACTCAATTTACGTCCATCTTCGATGATAAAATGTATTTTATGATGACGTAACTCACGTTGATTCTTTTTTACGGTATTACTGTGTTCAAAATTATGATACAGATACTGCCGTTTTCGTCGGAGATAGTGCGAACAAATGTCTATTACGTCATAGCAGTAACTCAATTTTTCGTTTTTTTTTTTGAGTTACTGCCTAATTATTCGTTGCGCATGTCGATTAGTACACACTTAAACGTCACTGTGTGGATAAGAATAATTTTAAAATTATTAAAAGTGAACGAGGCCGTGACTTAATCGTGTATCAAAATATTATTGAAATACTTTTTTGAGCCCAAGTGCAGTTCGACCATTATTTTTTTTAAACCCAAGTGCAATTCGACTAAAATAAATGCAATTCGACCATATCTGGCTTGCAATAATTCAAATGTCTTCCCCTCTCCTATACAATTCATGTTACTAATAACACCATAGCACAACTATATTGACTGTTTCCAGTGGCATCATTTTAATATTTTACAGGCTCTTATTAAATTGCTGACTTGGTGGTTCGTTTTATCAGAATACCGATTAACGTAGGAGAGGGAAGAGTACGTCAAACCAGTCCAAAAATATAATGATTTATACTTTATACACAAGTGCCCGTATAGTACACGTTTTATTTTTTTGATTTATTTTTCTTCATTATATGCTGATTTGTTTCGAATGTTGGCGTTCATCATTGATATACATGTGATCGTTAGAAGCACTTCAAAATAGTTCTACAGAGTTTTTGACAAACATTGAGATTGGTTCTGAAATTGGCTTGTCACAATGTTTTTCTTTTACCAGGCGATCTTTTACCATCTATTTTTCCTTGTATGATTTTCTCATTTACAATATGTCAATAACTTTGTATGACACGTATTTATATTTTAATGATGTGCTAGCTTTGGAGTAGATAAACTCTAGATTGTGGTAAATACATGAGTTTCCGTCACCAAAATGACACCACTGTTTCTCCTGTCCTTAGTGTCTATTATTCCAAGAAATTATGGGAACTCTGTGATAAACATAAATTTTTTTAGATATTTTAATAAGTCATATGAGAGAAAAATATGTTTTTACGTGTTACGTTATAATGCAAAGCGTAAAACGGAAAAGTAACATAACGTTCCAATTTTAATTAACGATAATCTTGAAAATGCTATAAAGTTATAATTATAAGTAAAGTAAAATTTAATTATTTTTTCAAATGTAAGCCTTGCTTTTTATTCAATTATGAGCATTATACTAAATAAAATTACAATTTTCATTTAATTTTGGATACGAATATCTCCATTTTCAATGAAGAATTATTTGTGTATATCAGTAATAAACATTTTTTCTATTCCTATTTATTGGTTTACATCGTATTACTAATAATTAGGGCTCGGATTTCAATGCATTTGCATCTTTTTTTTTTGGGATATCCTATGCGATGCTTTCCAAGCTACAAATATGTTTCAAGTACTTCGCGATCTAACCACAATAATTTTTTGGGGCAATTTTTTTTGCTTTTTTTGCATTATTAGCGGATTTCATCATTTTTAGGGCATTTTTTTACGGTTTTAATGCATTTTTTAATGTTTTAGGACATTTTTGACCTATTTGTCGTATTATGACTAAAAAAATTGACCTCATTGAAATATAAGTACTACATAGTAGTATAGTACTCTAGGTATCTCTATAGACGAAACAACTGATGTAGAAGGGCGTTACGTAGCAAACGTTATAGTTGGAACTTTAGAAGTAGATACGCCCAAAAAAGTATTTTTACTAAATAGCGATGTTTTAGAAAAAGCGAACCATAGTACGATCGCAAAATTATTTGATTGATCTCTTTTAATTTTGTGGCCAACAAGAATAAAACATGACAAGGTATTACTTTTTTTAAGTGACGCAGCTCCATATATGGTCAAGGCTGGACAATCTTTAAGTTCCTTGTATTCCAAAATTATCCATGTTACTTGTTTGGCACATGGTTTACATCGAGTATCGGAGGATATACGAAATAAGAAAAAAATTTTGAAACGTCATTTTATGATATTTTTAGTGCATTTAAATCCGAGCCCTACTAATAATAAACTTACAGATTACAAATTACGATAACTAGACGATACACGATACCGAATACTGCATGAAAAGGAATTAAATTTGTATATGAAATTGAAAGTTGCAAACTACATATTTTTGCGTTAGACGACTAACTATGAAATGGAAATTATTTTGAAACTTTACATTTCATTCATCAAAACCATTTACGAGATATCTAATATCTATCTTCATATATCTTAACATTTGAATAGCATGTTAAATATTTTTAATTTTACCAATAGCTGTGGCATTTCGCGAAGCAGTTTTAGTAAGTTACTATTAATCAAATCCAACCTTAGATCTTCAACCAATTAAGATAGACTCAACCATCTTTCAAATATTTTAATCGAAAATGAAGTAGTCAAAAATAGATTATGATGTATAAATAATTTTATCGCAAAAAAAATCAAGAAAAGTTAAAATTTAATGATAATTTGTTACGGGTACGCAACTTAATATAAATATTCTTAGGTAATAGTTAATTTTATATTTGTTTTGGATATCTGTGTTAAAAAATGTTTATTGTAAAATGCACAATTCAAGCCACAAATTTGAATTAAAATTTGTATGTACACATCTTTCCTAATCAAGTTTTTTCTTTTCAATTTTTTTTTTTTTTTTTAGAGAGTAATTTGTGCTTATGTATTATAGTGGTATAATGGAGGGGCCCCTGGGCTGAATTATGAGAGGACACTAATTTTAGATTAGGGTAAAAAAAAAAACGCTAGGCCGGCCCTGGACACAAGATTTTACTATTTACCTTTAATCATTTAGTTAAATGTATGGAATCATATTTTTTCTAGAAATTCATAATCTATATAATTAATTCATTAATTTACTTGTAGTGTTCAGTTTTTACAGACATAAGTATTTTGTACTATAAAACCATTAAAAGTGTGAGTATCTCTTAAAGAAAAAATACCAACCTAGATATGCTTGGATCATTATATTTAGTACTTACAATTTTAAGTTTTTGAGTCGCCCGGAGTTATTCATATCATTAGTGTTAGCTAATATTATTTAGTCTCTTATTAAAAATTAATTTTACAGTTTGATCAACTTTAATAATCGATATTGCTGGTGTTTTTAGTTGTCTTATTGTTTTAAAATGTTTACCATTTAAGCCAATAAGTATTATCGTTATTGTGAAGTTTTAGCGACCAGTGTGAAACATACTGTTGGTTAATTGAAAAAGGCCCATTAAAATCGCATTTAAATTTATCCGGAATTAATGGTTGTTAAATCAAAATTCAGTTAGATCAATTCAGTCTATCCTATTTAAATACTGGAGAATAGCATACAAATTTTTTTAAAAAAAACAGTAAGTACGGGTTTCGAGTTTCAATCAATATGTATGAAATAATTTATAATTTTGATAAAATGTTATTGTAAATTATTAGTAAATAGTTTAGGACAATTTACTGATAAACGTGTGTTCATAGGCGGAGATTTGATCGAATTTTAGGGGGGCTTAAATGTCAATTGTTGCAAAATATGTACCTATTTTAATATTTTATAATAATTTTGGAGGGGCTTTTGATCTTTTGTGGGGCTTTGTTCCCCCTCCCCCAAACTACCCTCCAATCACCGCCTATGCGTGTGCTATATTTTTAAATGTTTTTTTTTTTTTTTTTTAAAGAAGAAACACAGAATTATTATTTAAAATGTGAATAGAAATATAATATAAAAATTTGTACTTGTTCAAAGTAATTCAACATTTTTAAGTAAGTCTTAAAGAAAATCGAAAACTATTTCTTTAAAATGGCTTCTATGTCTAATTTTTTGGTTTATCTATGGGTAGTGTATTTTACAAAATTAACCGATTTGAAAAAGTGTTCATAAAGAAAATAGAAATAATGTAGTGAACATGACTATTTGGTATTCGTTATGAGTATCGAATGTTCGTCAATAGAGTTATCTAATGGAATACTTACGATGTAGACTATTTCTGCACTAGATACTTTACAGTTACCTGATTAATATTTATTTTAACTATCTATAAATATATGTATATATATGTGTGTGTGTGTATGTTTGTTTCTGAAAATATAATTAATTATTTGATGAACATCAACGAACATTACTTATTTATTAAATTTATAACCACGGGCATGGATTACATAACTGCATTTAATAAAATATTTGAAATATTTAAATACACAAATCTATTTAAAATAATTTTTATTTCTATTGAAAGTACTCGTAATATAATTTCATAGAATTAATTGAAACAATCACTTTGAATAGTGAAATTCTGTTTGGTGTTTTAATGTTTTTTATGCATGTGCTATTATTTCTTACAATATACTTGGACCCATATGACTGTATGTGTGGATCATTTAGAGCAAATATAATACTAGCTTATTCATATTTTATAATACAAGTATGATCTGCAGTATATTTACAGACTATTTAATTATATTTGATCCAGATGCAGATAATAAATAGCAATATAATATTAATAAAAAAAAATATATAATTTAAAAATAGAAAACTTAAACGAACAATAAATAAATATAAAATGTCATAATATGAACTTAATATTCTAATTTTGAATTGTTTTTAATAATATTTTAAACGAAGCAAAATAAAAAATTTATTGTTCTGGTAAAAATTAAAACTGTTAATACATTTTGGAGATTGAGGCTCAGGGTTCTGGAAATTAGGGTTGTATTTATATTATTTAAATTAACTTATGGTGAGATACTTTAATGGATTTACGATTGGATAATAAATTTTTGTAAAGGATTCTTAGCGTTAATTAGTAAATTTGTTAATTTCTAAACGTAACTGTTATTGGAACTTCGTTGTTGTTGAATTTTAGGAATTTCATAAAAGAATTAAAGAGGAAGTTGTATCTTTTATGAAATGATTTTCTAAAAAGGATTTCTTTTGATATAAATTTGAGGTTCAATGAAATATAAAAATTACCACGTTACTTATTGTCGAAGAGATTAAAGTGGGTTACTTGTTGGAAAGGCTGCATACGAACCTAGTCCCAATACAAATTTTTACAACGAACTGAGTTCTGGATTGTTTTAGAGTTATACTAATTGAGTCCAATCAAATTTTAAGTATAATAATAATTGAGTTCATATTTTAATACTGAGTCTGTCAAATTAAAAAAAATAAATAAATATTTGCTTTCCCATTTTTACAGATTTAGGATTGTGTGTAATAAAAAATTCTACATGTATGGTTAAAAATGTTTTATTTTTTTTTAATGTTTTATATGTAGGAATTTTTAAATATGTAGGAATATAATATATTATGAATAATTTGTGTATAGTTAAATAAATATAGGTAATATAATGATAAAATAACATTTTTTGTGTTGTTAGAATTTATGGGATAATCATTGTATGCATTCAAATCTTGTTATTGTGTTTGATTGTAACAGCTACATTTTATCTCCGATTTATTTTTATTTTTCTTATATATCATTTTTTGTATTAATATATAAACATTTCTAAATTTTTAATATGTTTACATTTAACAAAATGTTTATAAAATGGTGTATGTTTGATTGGGCTGAATAAAACATAGCATTGATTTTCGAATGAAAGGATTTCCACAACTATTGATGGTCCTCACCAATGAATATATAAATAAGGTTCACATTAATAAGGTATTAGTGTGATAATAACATATATTTTAATGCTATGCGGTATAATTTCTGCTGTATCTGTATTCTGAACGGTTAATTTTATATTTCACTGAAATTAATCCTCGGAATCAATTTATATACCATTAGTTTTCTAACCCCGGACTCAATTAGTATATGTCCCGTTTGTACCCGAAACTTAATTAACATATAATATTTTTCCCGTTCAGGTATAGAGACTCAATTAATAGACAACAGTTGGAAATTGGAATTTGATTGATAGATGTTTAATCAACACGGTCGATCGACAATGCCAAACAAATGTCAACGTTAGGCTTTGTTAAACATGTCGGGCCGAGTCGAACGCAACCCGAATCAAGTCGATACGAATCAAAAGAAATCGAATCGATAACAGTAATGTAGACGTATCAAAGCATGTTGCTCGAATTTTAAGCTATAGCTGATATTATTGCAAAGCTTATATTATACTTAATATATTTTCAAATTCGAAATTATTCATTTCAAAAAAATTACAAAAATCCAAGTAACATTTTTATTCTATGTTCAATTGGTGAACCTTAAGCAATAAATCTTTTACAAATGTATTCGTTCTATGCTTCTTTCTGCATGGGACAAGGCTGGGCATTACTCAAAACCTTCTAGAGTAGCGGTGACTAATCTGTTGGCTTTTAACTAATCCAGTGATAATTGAATTAGAAGCTACTGCAATATCTTATTAGTTATTAATTACATGTATCAATAACCGTATCAACTTTTATATAACTATTATAATGTTAATATTGAGGAAAAAAGCGTCCGATAAAACATATTCGATATCATGTCAGCCCACACATATTAAGGACAAATTGAAAGTTCTCTAGGTGTTATTCTAAATAATATTATTTTTCATTCAAAATGATAATAAAACCAATAAATGACATTAGAAAGTTAAAATCTAGTTTTTAAACTTGTAATGATGTGCATCATTCGAAGGTTCAAAATTGTACGAACTTGATCTTAGGTCATCAGTGTGGGCACACGGACTATAAGATTGTCTAAGAAGTATTTTATGCCGAGTGGCTATTACGTGCGACTTTTATACGTTCAAACTTGTTTTCTCAATTTGAGCTATCTGTGCGAGTGATGAAAAGAGTCCAGCTTCAGTTCATCAAAACCTGTGTCTGTCTCACTTCATTTCGACCTCACTATTATCCTACATTAATTATAAGTGTTCAGATCGTCGGCACCCGAGTATCTAAACAAACAAGTAAGTGCTATTTTGTCAAGCTTGCCAGACTATCCAACTGTACTGATCGGCTCTCGAACCATTGTAATCCCGAGTACCTTCCCTTAAACAAGGAGGAAGGTAATCAATCCTATATAACCTAAACCTTTCTATTTTTGGGTAGTTACAAACTTCCATGTTTAACTATTTAGTTGGTTAACCAACGACTAAATAAATAAACGATCAACAAAATCGTTGAAATAACTTGGCTTATTCCAGTTTATTTGAAAAATAAAAATGCTATGTATAAATTAAAATAGTATTTGATTTTTTCACGTTGGAAATAAAAATATATTAAATATATAATAAATAATAATTATATTTACAGTGTTAAATCTCATTGTAATTATTGCGAAGATATTTTAATAAACAAAATCAAAACAAAATACATTGATATTTATATATATTGTATATATTGGGTTGATATTTTTCTCCTGAAAATAATCTTAAACATTAAAGAATTAAATATTTGTACGTATTGATTTTTGATTGTTTAATGTTAATTTAATATTCTGAATTGTTTTAATATAATTTAAAAAGTAAATTATTTTCATTAACTTATCTATCCACTGGGCAATAATAAGAAAAAAAATATTGATGTTAATATCATACATAAATGATTTAGTCCGATTATTTTTATATATTTTATATTTTTACTAATTCAAATGTTTAGTAGAATGTTCTGATTTTGTAAGATTTTTAACAGGAACAATAAAAAATACATTATTTAAGCAAAAATACCACAAATGTACACTATACCATGGTAGAGTTTTGTATACGAGTTGACAACAATAAATATTAATACACTATATTATGTCAGTATGTTATTTTAGAATATATAATATTTATTCTCAATCAAGTGTTATTATACTTCTGTGTCTGTCGTCATAATTTATTGTAAATTTTATTACGGTTGTGGCTATTTGTTATTGTCTATTTTTTTGTGTATTAAAAAATGTTAACATTAGAGCATTACGGTCATTTTTTACGGTCACTTCATGCATATAATATTACATGTTATGGTATAACGTTACTATAGCCTGTGGGGTATCCAATATTTAGATACTCCAGTCTCGAGTATAATCGATGATTACCAATATCATTTGAAAGTAGAAAATACGCTTCGTTTATTTACTTTATGCTACAAGTGAAAAAAAATCATATACTTCAATATTGTTGAAAATAAAAAGACAATAGTATAGTGTGAATCTAAAAGCTAATCAATTTATAATATGATTTTTCATAATTATATATTCTGAATTTACTAATATTCAAACCATAAAATAAGCCAACTACAACCAACCATCAACAATTAGTATTGTAAATAGAAGGACATTATGAAATATATAAATATTTTTACTCGGCTGGAATAGAAAATTAGATCACTATTTTTCACAGGGTGTATAAAGTGTCGCAGCAATTAAATATTGCGTCTTGGATGAAAACTTTAAATGTGCCCTTATGGGTTTTTAATTTAAAAAAGAACCGGATGGGCCTCGCTCTGCTGTACAGTTGGGGGTGGAGTGCACCTCGTTTATAGGATAGGTCATTATTACAATGGATTTGTTCAATTTGAATGCAATGATAGATATCATTGTATACGAATAACGATTCTGAACGGAGTTAATATGTTTGTCTAGGATATAATACATTTTTATTTATAAATATTGTATAAAGTATATTTTATTTTGAAACGATAAATATATTTTTCAATTAGGATGGGTTGGCAGTTGCATACAGCGACATAGTTTGTCAGTCTAGAATATTATACATTATATTATATTTCACATGTAATTTTATGTCAATATTCGCTGTTCAAACGCTTATAAAAAAAAATTGTGCCTATGGATATTAATAATTTTTGAATGTCAATAAGAACTACTTCTGTGGAATCTTCTATTACATTTTCAAGTATTTTGTACGAGCCAATTTTTTTTTATCGCCGATTATAAAAAAAAAAAATATGTAAAAAAATCGAATATTTTAAATGCCTATAAGTGGCTTAAAAATCAATATAATATTTTGAAAAAATGTATGACATAAAGTAAATGCCAATTTTAACAGCTGGTAAAAATTTCAAAAATCTGCGACTTATAATTTTTGAATTATAACGAATAAATCGCTATTTTATGCAATTTCGTAAATATTTGAATTTCAAACAGTCATTACATTTTTTCCTCCAAGTCCGGTAGAAATTTTTTTAAAGATTTTTGAAGAGTAGCTTATATATAACCTTATGTTTAAATTTCGAACCTTAAGTATGATCAGAAAACATTTTATGAATTTTTATCTACAAAATAACTTGCAAATTATCGTGATTTTTAAATATTTTATACAAATTTGAGCATTAATGGCTTATAAAAAAAAATTTGAGATCACCGATATTTTTTAGTTACGATAAGTTTAACTTATTATGAACCTTGTATTAAATTTTCAAGAGTTTTCGTTCTGCCAATTAAATTTTATAGATTTTTAAAAACAAAAATTTTACAAAAATCGAAAATTTAAATTGTCTATAAATTAGTCAAAATATGTCAAAATACTTTGAAAACTTAACCATATATAGAGAAAGCTAATATAGATTTGGTGAATATTTCAAGTTGTTGCGATATTTGGTATTTGAGTTAGAGCATTTAAAAAAAATGTAATTTGTAAAAACGTGATTTTGCGTAAAATTTCCCGTTTTTTGTAATTTTTTTATCGTTTTTTTCGATTTTTTTAAAAAGTATTGAAAAAGTTGGATTTTCGACTTGCCCAAGTACCATCTACATTCACTTTCCTTTCAGAAAAGTTGCTGTTTAAGAAAGTCGAAGCATTTTTACAGTCAAAAAAGGTGTCGTTAAACACAAAAAAAAAAATAAAAAAATAAAAATAAAAAAAAAAAAACACACATCATTGTAAAACTAATAGATTCCATCACTCCGTTCAGAATCTAAAATGTTATAATAATAAGATATTATTTTCAACGATTATCATAAAGGACGCTGAAGTTTCTATTAATGAAATATACAACATTTACTGTTGTAATTTTTAACATGAAATTTATAACATAAATTTTTTTCAATTTTACGCCCTACCTAAAATCGCGCTCAGGGTGTAGGAACTTTTCCCTTTCCTTGTTATGATTCAGAGTATAGACTAATGTAAAATGACAAAATTTGATATCAAAATTTTTACATTGAAATATCACTCAAAGTCTAATACTTGTACTCTCGACATTAATAAAAAAGACTAAAACTTTAACTTGGTGGATGAAATTAAAAGTATAATTTTATTAAAGTATATATTTATTTAAAACTAAAATATTCAAAACAAAACAGAATATTCTTAAACAGTTCGTACATTTTTACTGGGTGACTGTAAAATCGGCCTGATAAATTTACGATAAAATATAATAAACACGACAAAGTTTAATCTGAAATTAATAAATAACGTACTTATCGTGGATAATTCATTGATCAAATATAATTTTTTTAAGACGAGTCATTTCATTTTTGTATTGGAATTTTGAACGAAATTTCAGTACCGTTTACATAACGACGATAGTTGAGTCACAGCGTGGATAACCATTGTTAATTTTGAATAATTTTATATATTCAACAGTTGTTCGTATTTTAACATCCGATGAAATAAAGTAGCAGTGTATAAACAGTAAGTGCAAAGCGTTTTTAAAAACATTAGGAGTAATTTATGAAGAAAAACAAAACTTATGTCCATGATTTATTATCTGTCAGCGACGAAAATCATGTTCCGTTCTTTTGTAATCTAATTAGTTAAGAATTGTTTACGATAAGCACGTTATTTAGGATGACACACGATTGAGCATAAAACACCTTTTTTGTGACACGATTGAGCATAAATTGTCGGTGCATCAAAGGAAATTGAAACACAAAAGAAAACCAACACGATTGAGCATAAAAAACTCTGCAACGTTGCCATTTTCAATTTAGAACTGTATTATACAAAAAAATGTATTTAAATAATTATAATAATTCAAATTATAACATGGCCAAAAAAATGTTATCATAGTCAATATGTAATATACCTAGTCACATTATATAGTATATAGATCTGTTTGATAATAATAAAATAATAATTATAATAAAATTGATTCTTCAGCTTTTCTTTTGCAATTTTCTCGGATAACTTGTGTTTCTATTTTTTGAATAGAATTTTGATCATGTTTGTGTTGTACAGCAGTTTCAATCACTTTAAGTTTATCTGTATCTGAGAAAATTAATGCTGAACATTTGTTATTTGTACACCTCCACCTCAAAAGATTGTCTTTTTTTCGAACTCCAATTAATTTGTATTTATATAAATTTACTAATGCCAATTTTTTGCTTCTTTCTGATAAAATAATTTTTATATCACTTATACTCATATTAAAAAAAATTTTTAACTCTATTGACGATAACACATAATATGCTGTTATATTCTTAAGTCCCCAAAGATTTGGGATACTCTGTATGTAATGGAAAATATAAAATAAATATTTGTTAAATTTTGATATTATTGTATTTTTTTTATATATATACAACATAAAAAAAAACCGGATGGGCCTCGCTCTGCTGTACAGTTAGGGG
>JASXSY010002949.1:0-15686 GCA_034509805.1 Sipha maydis
TATGACTATCGGGATATTATTGAGTTGTATCGAGATGGAACATGATTGTAGGAAGTCTTGAGAAAAACAAGGAAGTGGATGGAATCGAAGTTTGGATTTTATAAGTATTGCTACACCCCCATGGGCTGTGCCATCTGGGTGGTTGGTTTTGAGTAAGATGTAACCGGGAATTGAAATTTTTGAATATAGCGTAAAGTGGGTTTCGGTGATTAAGGCTATGTCGATACGACGGTTGTATAAAACGTGTTGGAGTTCCGTGACGTGGTTTTTAAGACCATTGGCATTAAAAAGTAATATTATAAGGGATTTATTAGTTTGTGAATTTATCATTTTTTATTTTCGAGTAGGGATGAAATTACTTGAGTAAGGAGAGCTATCAATGGGTTGATAAGAGTTTTAAATTCATTTATAAAATTAGTTAAGACGTTATTGTTATCTAAAGGAGGTGATGTGTTGACAGGGATATGATTTGGTTGATTTCGGGTGGCCTGTGAAAAAGATTTTGGCATTTGATTATTATTATTAACTTTAGAATAAGTGGAAGTTAATGGGTGGCTCGTTTTTACATTGTCAATATTATCGTCTGGTATTGTATTAACATTGTCGTGTAACAAATTATCATGTAAAAAATTACTTTTTGAGATGGGTTTTTTTCGACGTTGTAGCTCTTTAAAGACGGTGCATCCCTTGTAATTGGCTGGATGTTCTCCGGCACAAAGGGCGCATTTGGCAGGTAGTTCTCGTGGTTTAGGGCAGTCCGAAGAGGAGTGTGGAGCGCCGCAGCGAACGCAGCGGGCAGGATAGCCACAGTAGGCCCGAGTATGGCCATAGTCCTGGCAGTTTAGGCATTGTGGAATTGTGCGATGTTTGTAAGGTTCTTCTACCTTAATTTTGGCATATAGCAGTGAGGTTAATTTGAAAATTTCGTTAGATTTTTCAGATTGTGGTAGGTCTACGAAAAATAATGGCAGTGGTAGTTTAGTAGTTTTATGTAGAACTTGAGTTATTTGTTGTATTTCGAATGATAGATCAGTCAGTTCTTTTTTAATTTCATCGACTGTGGTTGATGAATGTAAATTTCGTATGACAGCGCGAATAGGTTTGTCTTGTTTGAGTTGGTAAGTATGAAATAGGGCATTATTATTTTTCAGATAATGTACTATGAGTCTATAAGCTTCCGCGGACGCAGTTTGTATTTTTAGTTGGTCTGCTGATGATTTGCAATAAAAATTTTCTTTGCCAATAAGTTGACTAAATTCGGTGCAAAGTCTATTATATTCAGTAATCCCTCTCATAAATATTGGGGGAGGTAGTTTGGAAGAAGTTTCTGCTTGCGTAGATGTTTGTTTTTCGTCCTGTTCAGGGAACGAAAATACCTCTTCGTTGTTTGGCGATAAGACTTGAAAACGGTTTGCTGTTATAAACGGTGGCTTGAGACGTTTACTTGTTTTCTTTGTTTGAGAAGTTGGGGATGAAACGGACGGATCTGAGGAGCTAGATAAGTTCCTTTTACTTGGTTTTGAGTCTTTTTTAATTTGCCAGTTATCGTTGTTGTGATCATTTAGTGTCGTAGAGCTTGAATCTGACGATTTTGCGATGTTTTTATTTACGAGTTTAATCGGAGAGATTAAATTGTTAGGTTTTGTATTATTGCCTGTTGAAGCCATGATAATCAATTGAATATTTATTTAATTACGTTATATTTATAAAAATAATAAGATAATGTAAAGGTCGGCTTGGCCGAGACGACCTTCGGACAGCGCGATACGGCATCCGACGCGTGAGCCGGTGCGAGAGGGACGTTAGTAACGTTTATTCAGCGATTAAATAGACTGAGACTAAACGACTATACTATATACGATGTATACGCGATTTGATAAGAGAGGCGCAACGTAGCACAGGTGTGCACTGGACGACGGCTAGCGCGGAACTGAATATAAAATATGAACGCTTAAAACGGTGAATTTTTCGTAAATATTATAAATAATATTATATGTGATAGGTATACTTCAACAAAGAATAGATAAGTATAAGATAGGTTGGTAAATATAAATACAATCTCTAACTTATATTTAATGAACTTGACAATTGTTGAAAATATATTGTTAAATAGAAATACATTTTTTTCGCTTGAAAGCTTCGTTTTTACCATATAAAATACATGCAAAAATGATATGCATAATAACTATCTAAACTAGTAATTTTGGATTGAAATAAATTATATTAATAATATTAATTATATAGTGTATTAGTATTGATAAAATATTATGTGTCCGTATCATATCTCGTTACATTTTTTACCTAATATTATTTCGAATGAATACTGTACACTCAATAAATGCTAATGAAAATGTCATGGTTTTACCAAATAATTTGTTGAGTAAGTTTCGTTTACAAAAGGTTCGAATACTACACATATATTTATGTCATACGTCGTATGTATATAACTATATACGGCATATCTGTATGTGACGAAGCAAAATATATTTATTTGACAATTTGTCGGACTCACTTGTTCTGTGAAACACGACGAAAAAATAATTATTACCAGGACCGTGTGCTTCGTGTTCCTTTCTATGCGCATTTAGTTTTTTCTATGCGCACTGCAGCTGACACGTCGAAAATGGTTCTTTGACAACGATATCAGAATTCAATGTGAAATATTAATACGCAGGAAAAAAATATATTATCTATGTATTGAACGTGTACATATAAAAGAAATCGATAAATATAGATTCCATACATTGTTTCTTATATTTAACATATATATTATACTCTCGCGTCAAGTGTCAAATTATTATTTTCATTTTCTCGGGTTCCTTACCAGCATTTATCTAAAATGTTAACAATTCCAATTAACGCACTATTCCCTTTCATTTCTTACCAGTATATAATACGAGTATTATATTTATTTCGTTTTTCTCGTCTTTCGCATCGACAAACGCGCCAAGTTCGAAAGTTTCTGTCTGGTTGTCTCTTATAATTTTTCAATTTCATTACTTTCTTATGGAAAAGAAAATATACTAAATTACTTTTTGCAAAAAAAAAAAAAATAAAATAAAATAACCTTATTGTTTCGAAATACAACCAAGTATATTCGCAAACATTAATTTACTTTAAGAACAATAAGAGGGTTAATTATATTTTCTATACCCTTTAACAACGTTTTTCTTCTTTCCCGCGTGCCGCAGAACTTTACTAATTTTAGAAAAAGATAATACAATGAGTTTTTGTAAACAACTTACCTGTGTTATTATTTCATTTTGTTCAACACGGTAATTGCCAATTTTATACAAACATAAAAGTATACTTAAAAACAATAATAAAAGTATCTCGTCGTACACATCACTGTTCAAAAAAAAAGGTATAGGTATATACTTAATAAAGAAAATTCGTGAAAAATATAACACTTCTGTATACGCAAATGAAAATCTCAAACTTTTCGTTTTTTTACAGCATCAAATCATATTCAACTACGGTAGAAAATTCAGTAGATTTCATCTGTATTGTAACGGCGTTCATGGATGAATATTGTTTATTATAAAAATTACATTTATTTAATCTTATTTTCGAAACGATAAACTTATATTACTAAACGTAAAAAGTTTTTAACTTGTGTCTCTTTCTTGAGTATTACAATTATTGTTATCATTATTAATTTTATTGTTATTTAGTTTTATATATCTACAGATTTGTAGCTTTTAAAAAACGTTTAGCACTGTTTGCTTATTATTCAATGGTTGTATCATGAATTACATGCAATGTAGTAGTTCTTTGTTTGCATTTTCTGCAATATTATAGCTAAATCAATATTTACTTTGCCTTATTCAATAAAATATTTTTTCATTATTATAGGAGTTTTCCAGCTTTTAAAAAAACCGAAAACAATTAATACTTCTGTTGTTGCAGCAGAAACCCTATAAAAGTGACAAAAGTCCACTCTTATTCGTGTAATCATTTTTACTTCGCCAAAATTTTTTAGAGTTATCGTCATCATACGAATAATGGTATTATTCAACAGTACACAGCGTATAGGATATAAAGAATATTATTTACTAATCTGAGCGCGCCCAGAGAGTTAGTAAACATGGTGTTTTCAGATCCCGGGCCGAGTTTTTCCTTCGGATACTATTGTTATACTGCAACTGCAGTCGTCCGACAAAATATTTGCGTGAAACATTTGCGAAAACGGAATGTAACGGAACCGAGAGAAGAGCACCGCGGTATCGGTATGTTAGCGAGTATCGATTATAGTTTTCGAAACCGTCAGTTCTACAATCGTGCAGCTTTTGATCCGTTGTAACGCTTCTTGTAGCACTGCTGCACGTAAATTTCCAAGCCGTCCTTCGCGAATTCAGAAACCAGCACCGTTCTTAAACAAATGCACTTTGGACACATGTATCAGTACCCACATAAGGGCTCGTACACGTGTTTGTGGGCTCGAGCGGGCGTGTATGCGTATACGTGCAATACTTTCGGACGTTTGCTCAACAGTAGCACACACGCACACATACACATCCACACGCACTCAGTTCGTATGTATTAAACGCCTGCTGCAACATAGCTTGTAATTTTAAGGCTCTTCAAAATACGCCTTAAAGTTGTGTAAGTTCGACAACTAGAAAAAAAAAATGTTGCTTAAAGCAGTGCGACCCCTTTCGGACATATTTGCTCTTTCCTACGAAAAATTTGCCGACCCATGGCATACATTCGTGCGATACACATGTACCTAGTCTACGGTATACTGATGCTATTGCCACAACGCTGTTATTATTACAACTATGACGGCTACTGCTAAACATACACTGTAAAGCAGGGGTGTCCAACATGAATATGTTCGCTAGCCACATATACAAACGCAATGATATCAAAAACCAAAACATTTTATAATTTTGTATAATCCTTAACAAACTATACAAATGTTGCTAAATTATTAATTTAACCTATTGGTTATTTTTTTATTTATTATTCATATAATTTATTATATATTTTTGTTTATTAATCTATATTATACAGCAGTGATGCCCAACCTTTTTCCCTTGGCTGGCCACTTTGGTAAACAACTGTCTTCAAGCGGGCCACAAAATATGAAAGTACAAAAAATAATCTTATATATTGGACTTGATTTCTTATCTTTTATTGTCTATTGAAAAGATTATGATAGATAATTTAAAAGTTTTTTCAAAAAAAAATTTTCACTATTAGTAAAAGAAGTACAAACTCAAATTTCTCATTAATAATAAAAGTAAAACATTTTTGTATAGTTTTTAGTTTTATTATTATCATTATAGTTGTTTTCTTTTTGGAATAATTATTTAAACGAATTCATAAATTTAAATAAAAATAATATATGAAAAAAAAATAATTTAAACATTTTTTCATACATTTTTTAAATTGTATTTATTTTAGAAAATTCGTAACGGGCCACATAGAATACCTTCGCGGGCCGCGGGTTGGGCACCACTGTTATATAGCCTTATATCTATACAGTAAAAACATTTATATATATATATGTATAAATGTATATGAAAAAAAAATTTAAATTTTGGTTCTTGTAAATAAGACGTGAGCCGCATACGACTATGATGGGAGCCTCAAATTGGCCACCCCTGCTGCGTAGTCTGTGAGTGTACGATCTATACACGAGTTCAGATGCACCGTTTCAACATTTTTCTTTTTCATTGCGAACAATTTAAGAGACCAATTTTTCCCCAACACCAGGCGAACGCACACTCTGACCTGCTCCCCGAATAGCACCTCTCTAGAGCTGTACGAGCTGTACACGAGGCTATAACCGTGATCTCTGTTCGCCAGGTGCACGTGCGATGCATGTAAAAGGCGTATTGTGCACAGTGGCTGCTGAAACAGCACTGCGGTGTACGAACGCACGGAACAAGTATCTGGGGCACTCTCGATACAACCTGTACGCGGATCGGCTTCCGGTGATTACCGTAGAACACATTATTGTTACCCGCGTGCATTGTAATGTTATGCGGCGCACACCGGTGGTCGTCGCGGCGCCGGTCGGAAACAGCGATTTCTCCGGCACCGTTTCCGCCCACGACATCGGCCACGACGGAATGTTATCGGTCCGCAATAACATGCGTGCATTGTGATTTCGACCGACCGAATTCGTATTCAAACGCGTATTTCGCTTGCACACACGTTCGAAAAGTGAATCCCAGAGGCCGACCCGCTGCAAGGGTAGATAACGAACGAACAATGCGCGCGCGTAGGACGTGCAAGACATTATGATACGATTACACATAGGGACCGAAAACAATCGTATCTAATCTCCGTGTACAGGTTCGCGTTTATTATTATTATTATTTTTTTTTTTTTGTTTAAATTCCGTTTTTCGGTTTTATTTAATATTTTTTTTTTTTCATTTTTTTTATATAATTTCATTCACCCACGATTACTATAATATGTACACACTTTTCCCGCTATCGTCGCCGCCGCTGACTGTTCTTGACGGACATTGTGAGTCGACGAGCCGCCGTGCATAAACGTTAAGTTAT
This sequence comes from Sipha maydis, assembly GCA_034509805.1. NCBI lineage: Eukaryota > Metazoa > Arthropoda > Insecta > Hemiptera > Aphididae > Sipha > Sipha maydis. Next base: position 6,522 of record JASXSY010002949.1, read on the forward strand.
TTTTTTTTCTCTCTCCGTACACGCACACGAAGAGTCATTCAATCGCAGCATATTATGATGATTCGAATGAACTACCTGACCGTTTGTATTTTATTCATCGCAGCCTCACCAATGCTGCAGTCACCGGTAAGACGCATTACAGTCCCTAAAACCATTTATCCACCCCTTATATTTTATTATTATTATTATTATTATACTTATTTTTATACGTATTATTATTATTATCATCATCGTTTTATTCCGCATTCCCATTCAACTGCTCAGGGACTGGGTATATATAATAATATAATATAATAATAGTGTATTGCGTTTGAATACAACCTTCGGGGAAATTCCACAAAAGACGGTTTCATCAACAGGTATAACCGTCGTCCTATTATATACCTACATATATTATATACGTGTACTTTATCGCCCTCACGCAGGATTTTCAATATTCGGATGTTTTCAAAATACACTGGACAACATAATATATTATATTTTAACAGACACCCCGCATATTTCTATGGTTCGATAAAAACGGACAAACATTCAACCTAAACGACAACGTTCCGTTTTCAGACGTTCGTAGTGCGCATTGTACAATACGAGTACAAGTTAGTTTAGCTATATTTTCTGTTATTCATCTTTTACAATTACCAAGAATTTTTCAATGTAAAATACAATATTATTACAATGCAATAAAAATATTATCAATCATCCACAGCCGGTTCTCGGAGCGAGCGAGGTCTGCATTTAATTCCTAAATTGTTATTTACCTACATTTTTATCGTTCAGTTTAAAAGTTGTATCAGACGTTTATAACGTATCTAGCCATTTTCTACTTATTTTGTTCTACAAAGTAGAACAAATTTAGAACCACAATATGCAACACACGATGAATACAACTCTTTAACGGTTATAAATTATATTAATAAAATGTAAGAGAAATAATTGCAATTCTATGGAGTAAAACATTTTTTAATTAAGTATCATAATACAAACTATATTTTGACATGCATTAATATATGCAAAATATATTTTATTTGATAAACATTTCTTTAAAAAAAAATATGTTTGCAAAAATCTTCTTAAAACTTTTAAATTTTGATGTTCTAAACGCTAAGTAAATTGTTTAGTATTTTGATAAGTATTCTAAACCTTATCATAATACTAAACAATTTACTTAGCGTTTAGAACATCAAAATTTAAAAGTTTTAAGAAGATTCTTGTATTCTAAACCTTGTATAATGTTAACGGAAATAATGGTTATCGTAAGAACATTTCTCGCAGTATACCAGCCATTATATATTATTTAAAATAGATTAGCAGCTGTTGTGGGCGAATAATCGAGAGGAGATTATATTGTTTATAATATTTTATGATGCGTTCGCTGTTCACCACTAGCTTTACCATCGATTCCAAAATGGAACTATGCCAAAGGTCAAAACAGTCGGCGAATTTCCTTACACGCAAATTCGTGATCTAAATCTTATGCCGACCCCACTTGAAAATCTGAACACATTTAATCGCTTTTTGTTCAAAAACAATCCATAATTCGTTTTAGATTATAATAATATAGATAGTTCTATACGCTAAGAAAGCCGTGCAAGCAGCACTATAATAGACGTAGGTAGGTAAAGATCAAAAAAAAAAAAAATGTATATCTGTTACAGAAGAACTCCGTTAATACAAATTTTTTTTTACACAATACGTTTTCCACGCGCGTCCTTACGATTGATTTCATCACGTCTTGAACATTATTGAATTAATGTACAACAATAATCACATGGCAACAGTATCGTCATCAATGTCAGTCCGTATCAGCACCTCTGCAACGTTCCAATGTAATAACTGCAGGCTGAAAGTAATTTATTGTCTCCGGTGATACTAAATACGATACGTCCGCTCCCCTTTTGCTTGATCGATGTTTTATATAGGTGTACGTGCTTAATCCGAGGTGGAAAATGTATTTTTCTTCAGGTAATAACTCCTCGTGCATCGTCCCCGCATGACGACATATTACTTAGACCTATATATATATATAAATACATATATACATCTAAAATGTACGAAAGCGAAAGAAGTGGTATTAACTGTTGACAGGGCTGATTTGTAAAAATGAAAAAAAAAGAACGTTTCCTCGTATAATATAATATATATATATATATATATATATATATATATATATATATATATATATAAATATTGTTATTAATGAGAGCGTTCTTTTTTCCACAATGCTTTTACGCACGACAGTTTAACTTAAACAATGATGAATATAATACCATGACTCTGCGCAGATTATAATTAATTAAAAATCGATACAACCGTTACGTGCATTATATAATGAACGCCCATACGTTACATCGCGTGTCCGTCCAACGACTTTGATGATTATTATTTTCTATTTTTCAACGGTAGCACTAAATGAACTATATATTTTTTTTTAAACCCGGTTCTAAAGTCACCGTACAGTAGCCTGCTACAATGGTGTGGGTTATAGTTTGAATACGAAAATTACGGTTCTACTAACACATTGTACATTGTTGATTGAAAAACGACTAATGGTTTTCGTTAATCTATTATAATATACCTCGGGCAATCCTTATATAAATATGCTAGGACGTACACACACGAACACGCACACGCACACGGACACACAGGTACACCGGACTTACAGACTCACAAACGGACACACACACACATTCGAGTATACTTGTGTATTATGCAGTAGCAGCTCCTGAGGTTCACATAAGGTGGTGTACAATTAATTTGTAAGATACCTACGAAGACGGTTAAAAAATTATTTATTTTGTGATAGATATTGGTACATTTAATTTTGTTTAAGCTCTATAAGCTCTTCGTTTCAGTAAAAAAAAAAAAAAAAAATAGAAAAAAAATTGCTTATTATGTACGAAACATAAACAAAACGTTTTTATTTTCACGATCGATGTGAAACGTAGAGCGATAAAAGTAAGTCCGGCGCACACATTTGGTTGTACTCCAAACTACCATGTATTATTAACCGACGTGTCTACGCATTTAGTTAATTTTTGTAAGACCGCCCGGAGCACAACGAATGTGTGTTCCACTAATTATTTAATTGCTAATAGACATACTTCTCGACACGAAAAGCTGCAAAAACTTTTTCTTTTTTTTTAATAAATATTTTTGTTAATTACAAACTATGTGCATAATAACCAATTACAATTCACTACAGGAATTTAATAGTTGTGTGTATAACTTTTTTGGGTAGTTCACGTACTCATGTGCACCATAACACAAGCCGCCACTGGTATTATGTAAAATGTACATTGGAGAAATTAAAAATATCGGATAAACGTATACGACACGCGCGCACGATCTTCGTATTTGTACATACAAATACATGGTTCAGCAGCGTCCGCGAAAATGGCATTTCTCGTTTAATAATATTTTAGATAAATACAATTCGTAAATGCATTACAAAACGTGTGCTTTGGGAACCTGAGAAGAACTCAATTCCCTAAGTGCTTTGGAAAATACAATATTCTATTACAGTTGATGGGGTTGTACGTATTGAGTTACACTGTCTCAAAATGTCTGAAATATTGCGCAGCGTTTTACGTTTAGACGTATTGGCGTATCGGTGTTCGGGTGAGTGAGAGAGAGTGGGATTTTTTGCCGTTTACACACCTTTCCACGCATCCAGTCGCTCGGAGATCGGGAAATTTTCGAAATCTTAATAACAGACGCACCATAATAAAAATATTATCAACACGTCGTGCGTGGAGTATGTACCTACGCTACGGATCGGTACCCGACGATGAGAGACCAACCAAGTAGTCCAACAGCGCATTAACATTTCACGGTGAGCCTAACGCGGTCTAGTATGATAATCATCAGTATTCTTTTGTAGAAAATGTGAAATAAACGTGCGATTTATGCGATCGGATTTCGACGAATGCGCATCCGTTCGGAAAGCTTTGGGTGTGCGCTACACATTGGAATTTCTATACAACACGTACACGGTCCGCGTTCAGCGTGAAAATGTAGCACTCGGTCTAATTAGAACATGGTGCGTTGTGTTGATGAAAGGATATGCGGCTTACGCAATGTGGTAATAAATGGAAAGCCAAAAGGCGCACATGTATTAATTATATTGTATTAATATGGGATTCTGATAATAATAATAATAATAGTAATAATAATGATAATGGTACACGCGCTTTTTCGTTGCTTAGCGATCTCGAGAAAAATCGCTGCAGAACTGTCGGAACAGTTTTTCGAGAGTTGTTGTAAATATATAATTAATTGTTCCTGTACTGTACATGTAAACGTGCAAAATTATATGTACGTGCACGTCGTATTATTTTTTTAAATGGCTTCTCATAGCTACAAGTGTACACGATTACAAGTATGTTATTAATATTATTATTATTATTATTATTAAATTCAGTCGTTTCAAAACATGTGTTTGGTGACCACGAGTGCTAGTATACTAAAGTATCTTTGTTAAGGATCATAGCTTACAATTAATTTTAAAGTTTGAATCGATACGAGGTTAAGTACTACGAGGGCTTCATCAGTTGTTGTGTATTTTATTTTATTATAAAACGTCGACTTAATATTATTAGGAAATAGGCTGCGATGTTTTATATTATAACGTAAAAGCGTGTATTCTATAGACGGTACAATATTATTCGGCTACTCGTTTGACTTATATGTGTATATGATCAATGATAAATTACTTATATAAATAATCATTTAAAGATTCACTCAACTATAAGTATTATTACCATTCGATGTATAAATATAAAAGTAGTGTGTATATATTATTATTATGTGTGTAGTTTGAGCATGCATGCAATGATATCGACTAATACTCATAGGAAAAAAGTAGAGTCGTTCGAATATTGGAAGATAAATACTTCTAAAATCAAAAAACACGTACACTAACATCAATAAAACAATATTTATTTGTCGAAATCAAAATTTTTATTTAGTTATGAATTTTTTTTTTACGATTAATAATAACAATAAAAAATAAAACCTTTACACAAATATCTTCTTCCTTTTTTCTTTTGATCAGCTCGTGACTACCATTTGATTGATATATTATAGGTTACTGTCAGGGTTATGTTTTTAGTGTGTCGGTACTCGTGTGGTTTTTATGCGAAAACATGGCTTCGGCACTTCATGGCAAGAACCCGGGTGGTCAGCCATCCGGGAGTAAGAGACGCCGGATGTAGCTTAACCGCAGCTTAACCAATCGGTAACTTCGGCTAACTACTGCGTAACTCTAAGTATCGGATAGTTTTTTTTTTTTTTGTTACGAGCCACTAAAATTATATAAACATAATGCAACTATAATAAGTTTCAAACTCAGGGGTGTTTTTTTATAAGACTACCATGAGTGATTGTTCCAAAAAATGAGTGGATGTATATCTATCATGGGTGATGGTTAACTGAAATGTATGCTGTAAATTACAATTAACAATAAATCTACAACGTGTTTACATTGTACTATATCTACAGTCATCATCATCATCATCATTCACAGCTTAATGGTCCATTCAGGATCTGTGCTGCTAATAATAAGCCTTTTCATTTTTCTCTGTCCATAGTCTGATCTAACGTTGCATATATATTTTACATATTTACTGTAGAGATAATAACTACGTTAAAGTAATCAGTAATAATTGTGATAATAGTTTGGACATTCACGTAATTAAAGGGGGGTAGGAGTTATCGCTCCCTCCCAAATATCTTAGGATAGTAACCACGAATTAATATACGGTGTATACCATTTTATTCCACATTTTTTAAAAGGTTAATCGCGTATTCACAAAAAATAAAATGAAAAAAATAAGTACCTATTAAAGTGCCTAAGTTTGGATAGTTTTATGAAATTGTTGCTTGAGTATTAAAAATTCAACCCTTCAATGGTTTTAGTTACCCAAAGTACTAAAGTACTAGACTAAAAGTAAATATTTCATTGTCGTCTTATAGATATTTATAATTACTACATTTAAAATAACTATTATCACTATATGATAAGTAGACACAGAAAATTATTATTCACTTAAAACGAAAAATTAACTACGAAATAATACAAATTACTATGAGTCGTCGGAATTTTAAACTACATCTCTGGACTAGAAAAACATGAACACAACTAAAGAAAATTAAACGTAACTGCAGTTTAAATATAAACAAATACTTCTAAATAATTTAACATCAGTCGTCTCATAATATAATACATAACATACACTAACGGATGAGAGAAAATCTATAAAATGCCAAAAGATATACCGAAATCCATTAATTAAAAAAACAATATGCTAATATTAAACCTCTGGAAATGTTAAACTGTATTACTGTTACTGTAATAAAATTCGATAAACTGAACACCATAAAAAACAGATTTTGAACAAACGAGACATTTAATACTATTAAATTTATCAAGTTCCGAACGTTCATTCGAACAGTAACGTTATTTTTCTTTCGTTCACGCAAACACATAATTAATTCGAATGAGTTTAAAATAATAGCAAAACTAGCCGGAAACACACAATCATCTATTGTGTACTTGTATGCACGTACATTATGTTCAGAGTAGAAAGATCGGTAACAAACATCTAACTAATCCTTCCAATCTTTCAGTTACATTGCTACATATTACATAATTTTTAATTATGTAAGGTATGTATGCTATATTGTAATAGGTGTTCATAAATCATAATATACCAAAACCGTAACTGTATAAATCAAACATGAAATATAATATAATACGTTAATTCATTAGACTAGATATTGATTTTAACATTGGTGTTCAGATGATTTCCATATTATAATACTATACGTATACATAATAGATAAATTAAACACAATTAACCCATCAATCGTTCATCTATCTCAATGGATTTACTGTTATACTGTTTTTGAAGGTATTTCCCTTGGGTTCCATAAAACCAAAAAGGAACGTAACCGTAGTTACTATATAATACATATAAGAGTAGAGATAAATATATGAACAAATCAGTTTAAATCTGGATATGTTATTTATAGAAAAAATAATCAACAAATACTCACAAATGTCATGGGAATAAAACATATTTTATAAAAACTTGATTGTTTTAATTTTATTTATTTTCTCAATCGTCCGATGTACAATTTTTTTTCCCATCAGCTGTATCTTTGTGAGAAAAATGTCATTCTACGTATTTGTACATATTTCTTGAAGTTCTTTATTAATGGTCACATAATGCGGATTTCAAAAGTCCGCAAATTCTTTTATCGCGTTTGCTATGTTACGCGTGTAGTAAAATTACTAGCAGCACGGATTAACACGATCTTGTCTATTACATCTGTAGAGTAGGTAAATTTGTCACATTTTATTATGGATGTTATCCGCGTAGACGCATCTAAATAATGTGTCAATGCCGTACTAAGAGTTTAATGAGTTTCGCGTTGGTCAAGGGTTAGGAGTGTTAGGACGATTAAGCACTTGTGTTAACAAAACACGTTTTCTCTAAAACCTTTTTCACAGAAACTCCGTTTAAACAATTATAAATTTAGATAATAATGATTATAGATATTCATGAGAATGGAATTATCCACTTATTATTCAAACACCAAATCCCATGCATTAAGCAAATATCTGTACTACATTGACGTACACGACTTTTCCATCTTATTTTTCTTTTTTATTATTAATAATATTTATGCAAAACAAGTTTGCTAGTTAACTTCCTCCGCTTGTTAATATACGTACACGTCATCTTCATGATAAAATCGTGTGACACAATGCCGAAGATTTACGGGCGTCCCACAAAGTAAAATACTCAAGTACGAAATGTTATATAACTACCACCTAACTTCTTCCTAAGTAACTTCCCCTCTTCGTCGTCGCAATACATTAGCATCATTTGAGATGATAGTGTTCCAGTCCCTTTCGAAGTTACTTCAACTTCGACCGTCATAATTTGTTAAATAGATTGCTTATGGAAATATGGTAACCCATTCGGTGATAACCAGAAAATACCATTTGGGTAATCATTTATTATCGATGTCTTTGTTATTGTTTTATATTCTAATTATCGGAGTAATATTATTATTCTTGTGAAAAAATGCAAAATTCACCAAAACCAAATGGTTCATTAATTTAACATCTATCGTATATAATTTGCATAGCCTTATTTAATCTTATTTAATCGATCCGTACATGATCACGCGAGTGTTATGATTTATTTTTACACGTGCATTATACGTGTCCAGCGCAAACAGTGCAATAACTGTTCGTGTAATAACACACCGCGCGAATATCATATAGCGAGCAGCTATGCGTGTACACCATTATACTGGTATCCGAAAAAAGTACTCGAAAAGAAAGTACCTAAGAAAAAAAGTATTATATTATAAAAGTAAATATTAAAATATTAATAAATAAATATTAATAATAAAAAAATTACTCAAAAGTTTGTTTTTTTATATTATTACCTGTATTTAATAAAAATTCTTGCAATGTAATTTCATTTTTATTTAAACGAGCCCACAATGCATTTAATCGACAATGCATTTGTTCACATATATATATATATATATATATTACTAGCTTGCTCGCCAATTTCAGCTTAAATATTGAACACTTGGTTTGCGATATTTCTACAAACGTACACAAAAATAAACGCATACACTACTACGTAAAATACATGCCTAAAAACTATATAAATACAAAAACACGATAAACCCGATATAACGGTGAACGATAACCGCAAATAATAGGTTGATAATTTAGAATAGTGATGTTAATCATTTATCAACCAAAAACATTTTATTCATTTTGGTAATGGACCATGGGAAAATATTGACATTATGATGTATGAAAACATATAATCAATAAGTGTCCTACTACAACACCATATATTAACATAAAGAATTTTGATTTATTTTCATGTATTTTAAAGAACAAAAATTGTTTTAAACTAATTTTAATTTATAATACTGATTACTAAATAACCTATTGATTCGGTTTTTTTTTTGTTTCTTATGTAATGTATACACAATCAAGTACATCTTATTCGGATACTCTTTTTCTCCAATAATTTTTTTTTGTACTTTTTTTCCTAATATCATTATACAAGTGTGTATCTAAATATATAAAAGCCAAATACCACTTACTCACTAATCGCTATTTTTCAA
>JASXSY010002950.1:0-18325 GCA_034509805.1 Sipha maydis
TGGATAGATATTTGAATTTAGCTCGGAGAATTGAGAATTCTTTATAATCAGTAATATTTTTGGATGATTTGAATCTAGTATGAGCTTGTTTCTATGATAAGAGTATATGTTTTAATTCTTTCGTGAACCAAGGTGGATAAGTTGACTCCCTAAAGGTACATTTGGGTACAAATTCAAGAACGGAATGGTGAAGAGCATCATACAAAATATTAAACGCTGAATCAGTGTCGCAATGTAGGAAAGTAGAACACCAGTCAAAAGAGGCACAAAATGAACGTTTATCATCGTGACTTTGAAGTACGATGTCTCTATTTTCAAATTGCTGACTTACAGTTACCAGAGCTATTTCATTTTTTGTTTGTGCGTTAAAATGACCAACATGAGCATTAGTGGATTTTCTGTCTGCACGAAAGACCACTTTAAATTCTTTACAGTTCTTTTGCACTGCGTTAATCGTGGTCTTAAATTGTTTGACATAACTGTTTTTTTCATGGAGCATGCTTTGCAATTGTTTCACCAACCCTGGTTTGACGTCAGGAAAATTGGCGCACCTTGAGCATACTTCCCTCTCATCTTCACCTACAAAATATATTTGTAAAAATTGGGCATTCTGATCAGGTTTATACATGAGACTCCCTACCAAATGATATACTTAGCCTTGAACTTTGAAAGTAGGCATAAATCCTTCTGTTACAATTTTTTTAGCCCCGAATGATGTCATTTGAAAATACCCATTATATTTTCGTATAAGGTCCATAAAATGATTATGATTGGGGTGTCTGTCCATAAGCAGGCTTTCGAGAGGTTCCTGCAAATGTCCAAAAGATGGAAGCTGCACTTTGCCATTATTGTAGCACATTCTGGGGGTTTCTTCTTTCCATTTTAGAGCATTGCACTATTTGCATTTGTGGTTCATGGAACCATGAGCTATAGTTTTTTCTGCCTCATAAGCCAGGTCAGAATTGTACGCCATTCCTGAGTTGACCATTATTTTCCATGGAAGTGTCAGTCTTTCAACTTTCCGGCGAGGATTATTATGCTCATATCGAGACCTAGCAGCTCTGCCTACCTCCGGATTATCTAGCTGGTACCTGGCAATTGCAGATCTAAAAAGCTGACGTAGACCAAACGGTTTTCAAGGAGTTTGCGACAATTGCGCGTTTACAGGTAACTCGCTGTTGCAAATGGTTAAGCAACAAAATTGTAAACTAACCACAGTCGACAACACCTTTTAAGTAATTAAAGATTTTAAAAAAAATTTCGTTTTATAATCACAACAGTCCGCACGAAAATAACTAACCAAACTCCAATGTGTTAAGAAGCGTTAATAACCCGTGAAGCTCACGTCACGGTCGATCAAACAGCATTCAAAGCGTATTCGAATAAATACGTGTTTAATAGCCGCAAGATGCCATGGAAGTGAAATACGTCAGACGACAGCGGCGGCAACGGTGACAACAGTGGCTGATCGGTCAATGATAACTTCGACTGGTTTTATATAATTATATAAATATAAAACGTGCTGCGTTCATCTCATAGAGTTTTTTTTAATGTCATATTAAAAATTAAAAATCTTGATTAATAAAAGTTTTACAATTCAGTGTTTAAAAGTTGACATTGATTTGTATTTCGTGTATTGCATGAAAATAACTTACCAAATTCAATGTGTTAAGATGCGTTAATAATGTGTGTAGTTCACGTCGATCAAACAGTTTTCAATGTGTATTCTAATAGATAGTTATTTAACAGCGGCAAGATGCAATGACAATGAAATATGTCAGACGGCAGCGGTCAGTGGGGAGTAGGGCCAACGATCGACAGTAGATGAACCATAGAGACCATAGAGACCATAGTGAGTAGATGAACCAAAACTCTATGAGATGAACGCAGCCTAGAGCTGGATATTTATTTTATTTATTTGCACATATTCTTAACTCATTAATTTTCGTTTTTATAATTATAAAAATAACTTTATTATACGTTACAGGTATGATGTCTTTGAAATATATGAATTAAATCAAGTCGTTCATGTAAAATGTTTACGTAGGAAAAATTTGGCGTAAATGGGCTGTCGGAAATAACACTTTTTTTATTTTAGCGCAAATGGACTGCACCCAAATGAATTAATTTTTTTTTTCTTGGCGCAAATGGGTAACACCCATTATTAGTGACGTCAAATCGTAATCATTTCCTGGAAAGATATCGGTTATTTCTACCGTACCACTCAACGTGTTTATACTGAGTTCGTATCTTCGTATAGTATCATGTACAGATATATATTCTATTTAAATTAAATTATTACAACCGAAGAGATAAACTATAAAATAATAGAATAGAGTAAATTGATGATTTTGTAAATTTCATTCGTAGGTTTTTGACATTTTTATCGTGTTTATAATATAAATGATATGTTAAACACATCGTTTTTGTGATAATTACTACTCTTGTATATTATTCATTGTTTATAATCTTTCATATCAATTTACTTTTATCTGAAGTTAATTACTACTATTTTTAATTTTGTGTTGATTCATTAAAAGAAAAATAACTAAACTGTAAAGGTTCGAAGAAAAAAAAAATTCGAATATAAATATTTTTTATTTTTTTTTCAAAGGTTTTATAAAGCATTATTTTAAACGATATTTTGGGTGATTTGGATTGCTTACACAGCGAGTAACACCGAAATCACAAACACAATTATTTTTCCAGGTGATATCGGTTAATTTAACTTCTAATAAAACAATAAAATTTAGTTCAACCATTTTGGATAATATACTCATTGAGCTTCTCTATAGACATAATGTGTGAGGCAACTTGGAATATATTTTGAAATAAATAAAACTACTTAGGCTACCGCTATTGTAAAGAACACATTTTTTTTTACTGGTTACCATATCTGTATTCTAATTTTTTAAAATGTTATAAAACAATTTATTTTATTACAAAAATTTTTGTTATACAAGGTATTTTCAGAAATATTGTTTTTCCATTACTATTTCGATTTTTTTTTTTTTTAGTTGTAATTGTAGTAGAATCATTTTTAAATTATTTTGTCGAACGCCGCTATTTCGAATTTTTCGTTGTCTTGAACTATACTACAATCCCCTTGATACTACGATTACACACACTAGCGTTTACTCTCCTTGATAACTCTATCAAAAATTAATTCGTTTTTCGTACTTTCGAGTACACAAATAATATTATTATTACGGTAAGAACAGAAAATCGAGCAGTAGAAACGGTACAGTGACTGTGATTGCGCGCGTTTGAAGTCAACAATTGCAGTCGTTCGTACACACTTAGTGTCGTCAACGTAGTGAAACGGAAAATAATAAGCGTACATTAAATGTCCAAAACATTTCTGACATAATTCGACATAAATAAAATCTGCTGTATGGGTAACATTGTTATTTAAGTTCGATGAATAATGTTCAGACGATAATTATAAAATATTAAGATCATATAATTTGAACAAAAATCATAATATGGTGGTATTATATACGATATGACCTATAATAAGATCTCCTATAAATAGATACGTAACGCCATCCTTTTTGTATTACAATATCTATAATAATATAAGTTTTTAATGCTTCATTGTTGGCATTTTAGCAGCAAATATATTTACGCTATAGCGTTGATATTGTTTCTTAGAAAGAAAAAAAATATATATATATTATAATGCAATACCCATGCGCGATTCGGAATTCCATACAATTGTCGAGTGCTTTACAGGAATGGTTTAAATGTTTACAGGTATTTCTTTTAGCTCTTTTTTCCTGTTTAAAATTCACCGATACGAAGAATCGTCGTTTTGGATCATTTTAAACGACGGCAAAAGACGATGGTATAATACATTGTATGAACGCAATTATCGTCAAGGGCAGACAATAATATATAGAAAGATAGGGACCATTAGTCGATTGCACGAATCGGTGGAATAATAGAAATCGGAAGTAGCGTTTTGATGGGTCGCTATATCGTAACGACGAAACCTATAACAATGCAACAGTACCCTGCAACTCCGTGTAATGGTTTTTTTCCACTCTTATCGTGGTTTTATAATAGGTAGAGGAAAACCGGAGTAAATAAAATATTATTCATTGATTATTTCCGGTGGATACATGTTAATGATTTAATAACGTTGGAATTGTTTGATCAGCTTTTTTTCCGATCACTGTTATTAGAGTTCATTTAAATGACTTTACGTACTCGTGTAATCATAATTTATCAAATTTAACCAAAAAAAAAAAGAACCGGATGGACCTCGATCTGTTGTACACTTGGGGGTGAAGTGTGACTCTTCATAGGATAGGTCATTATAATGGATTTGTTAAATTTGAATTCAATGATAGGTATCATTGTATACGAAAAACGATTCTGAACGGAGATGATATGTTTGTCTAGAATATAATACAATGTTATTTATAAATATTGTAATAAGTATATTTTATTTTGAAACGAGAAAATTTAGAAAAATCGAAAATTTAAATTGTCTATAAATAAGTCAAAATTTGTCAAAATACTTTGAAAACTTAACCATGTATAGAAAACGTCAATATAAAGATTTGGTGAATATTTCAAGTTGTTGCGGTTTTTTGTTTTTGAGTTAGAGCATTTTAAAAAAACCGATATCATTTGTCAGTCTAGAATATTATACATTATATTATATTTTACATGTAATTTTATGTCAATATTCGCTGTTCAAACGCTTATAAAAAAAAATTGTGCATATGGATTTTAATAATTTTTTAATGACATTAAGAACTACTTATGTGGAATCTTCTATTAAATTTTCAAGTATTTTGTAGGAGCCAAATTTTTTTATCACCGATTATAAAAATAAAATGTAAAAAAATCGAATATTTTAAATGCCTATAAGTGGCTTAAAAATCAATATTATATTTTGAAAAAAATATGACATAAAGGAAATACCAATCTTAACAGCTGGTAGAAATTTCAAAAATCTGCGACTTAAACTTTTTGAATTATAACAAATATTAAAAATCATTTGAGAATAAATCGCTATTTTATGCAATTTCGTAAATATTTAAATTTCAAGCAGTCATAAAATTTTTTCCTCTAAGTCCGGTAGAAATTTTTTTAAAGATTTATGAAGAGTAGCTTATAGATAACCTAGTGTTAAAATTTTGAACCTTAAGTATGAACAGAAAAAATTTTATGAATTTTTATCTACAAAATAACTTGCAAATTATCGTGATTTTTACACATTTTATACAAATTTGAGCTTTAAGGGCTTATAAAAAAAAATTAAGTAAACCGATCACCGATATTTTTTAGTTACGATAATTTTAACTTATTATAAACCTTGTATTAAATTTTCAAGTTGTTGCGATTTTTGGTTTTTGAGTTAGAGCATTTAAAAAAAATGTAATTTGTAAAAACGTGATTTTGCGTAAAATTTCCCGTTTTTTCGTAATTTTTTTATCTTTTTTTGCGATTTTTTTAAAAAGTATTGAAAAGTTGGATTTTAGACGAGCCAAAGTACCATCTACATTCACTTTCCTTTCAGAAAAGTTGCTTCATAAGCAAATCGAAGCATTTTTACTGCCAAAAAAGGTGTCATCAGACACAAAAAAAAATAAAATAAAATAAAAAATAAAAAAATAAAAAACACATCATTGTAAAACCAATAGATTCCATCACTCCGTTCAGAATCTAAAAGTCTAGAATTACATATTTATATTTTTGTTTACTTATAATTGCACTTAACAAAATTATTGCTATATAATATAAATAACTATACATCACAATGACGGGAAATAAACATTTTATAGGCTTGTAAAAATAAATAAGTCGTACATCTACAAATTATACTATTTGTATTATTTTAGATGCAACTCTCGAACGATCTATAAAATTCGAATTTTTGATTTCTGGTTCCATCATTTAGTGTACATTGGATAAAATAAATGACTTTTGCGCTGCGTTTACTGAAGTCTAAGACCTAATTGTTATAATTTCGTAACTAATTCATTAGGGCGTTACTACACGTTCAATACATGACATTACATTGAGTTTTAGTGCGTTGTCATATTTTCTAAACATTTTCAATCTGTTTTGCTTTTTAACCTTACAATAGTTATTTGGGGTTCGACGTAGGCATTTTCGACAAATGTCACGAAAATAAACGAAAACTTCGTACCAAAACATTTGTGTGGCTTCAATACACTTTGAAGGGAATTCACACGAACAAGTGTCACCTGAAATTTGTCGCGTTAATATGAAAATGTTTTAAGAACGGAAAGTTCATTAAATATAATAATAACTTAATAATATTGTAATAATTTTATTTATTTTTTTTTACTATAGAAAAATCGAAAAACAAACAACTAACAATTAACTACCTTCCATGATAATGAATTGCAATTAACTATCGCCACAAATCTGATAACGGTGATTATTATAGCACAGCAGCATATTTATCTAATGCTAATAAACGCGTATTCATCTTATATTTATTACACACTACTTGTCGACGTTTGCGACGAATTAATTACATCGAACAATATTGTCACTTATTGACACGGGACCCTTGTGACTCTTGATTAAATAAAATGTTTGTTTGAAAGTGTGTAATAACACTAACCTAACCTAACCAAACTCCGGATAGTCCGTTTAAGTCATTATTTTTCCGGATTACGATTTTTACGCCAAGGATCATCCATAAAAAAAAGTAGTGGACTATGAAAGATTTAACAGTGGAAAGTCTCTTCTTTCTATCCACCCACATATACACACACAAAGCACACGCCCGTTTGGTGCTCATCTTTGTTGAGCATTAATTTAAATTGGCCATTTTAATTTATTATTGTTATAAACAAAGGCAAAATAAAAGCAAAAAAAAAAAAAATATTGTAGACAATGGTACGTGTTATTAATTTTTTTTATGCGACACACAGTAATGCAATATACTATACTATCCCACATAAGTAGTTCCGGGGATCGCTGTCGATCTGCAATACGAACGCCGCGAAGTAAATAAATATCTATAAAAAATAATCAAAGCGAAAACAAAACGAGTTCAATATGGAACTTGGGGTTTTTATGATCACAGCAACGGACGCAATAAAACACTCTTAACACAGACGTGCACAAAGTCCATCGAAAATTTGGTTTTATGTTTGTTGGCATATTATTCCGGGGATTTTGTTTTATTCAGACGGCGAATGAATAATGAAGATTATAACCCGTTGGTTTTATTGTTTGACTAATCGGTTTTATCCTGAAAGTTCACGTGTACGAAAGATGAATCATATATTCGTGCCCGACAATTTCACGGTGGCGTCAACATAATCAAGACGGAAGAGGATATATATATATATATATATATATATATATATATATATATATATATATATATATATATATATATATATATATATATACATATATATGTATTTATGTAAAATTGGAGACGTATCTATTGGCTTAATCAAATACAGATATCTAAAATCACAGTTTAAATTGGGTTTCCTGGTAACCACACTAGGTTTGAGTGATAATGTCTACTTGGAGTTCCAAACGTAATAATGGTTTAAGAGTAGTGTTGGAAAAACCAAAAGAAGCAGAATACAAATGTACTCATTTTGATGAATACATCAATATAAGTATATTTTGTTTTTGTTTTTATTAACGAAAATTATGGAAAATTACAATTTATTTAAATATCGTGTGCATCTAGGCGTGGAAAATACGAAAAGAATAAAAACCATTTTACCATCATCTCATCTCCAATTTTATATAAATGTGTATATATATATACTCGTGTATAATGACAGAAAAAAAAATTATGTAATCTCGATGATTGCATTCATTTTTGACTCAATGGTCGTTAAGTAAAACTACGACTATTTCTCTTTGTATAGGAGTACATTTTTATACAAAAATACAAAGTATATAAAATATAC
Organism: Sipha maydis; assembly: GCA_034509805.1. NCBI lineage: Eukaryota > Metazoa > Arthropoda > Insecta > Hemiptera > Aphididae > Sipha > Sipha maydis. The sequence goes on from JASXSY010002950.1 coordinate 7,932, forward strand.
TATATATATAATTTTTATTCCCAACTAATATACATACATATACACTTCTATATTTTATACATACACACACACACACACACACACACACACACACACACACACATATATATATATATATATATATATATATATATATGAAATCATTTATAGCAGTCATGGTGTGAGGTGATGGTAGTATAGAACGGAAAAGGGTGGAGAGAGTGCCCTGAAGACTAGGTAAGGGGGTGTAGGTGGTTAGGACAAACGACTGCTGAGGATTAAATTGTGCTGTTTGATCTGTGCAAGCAACCCTACCGGCACGTCCGTCTCCATGGTTACATAAGCGCGAACGTCCGTCCGGTTTTTGCGCGTGTACCCTTGCCCCACAATCCCAACCAACAGCATTTATAGGGTCGACGGTGAGGGACCACGAAAACCCCTTGGGGGACCGTCGCCGAGGTGTAGGGACAAGAAATTGATATCGATGACAGCCGTCAAAAACACACCCGTCCGCCTTCCTCTTTGCGCCGTTCTCCAATCACTGCGTCATGCCATCACCGCAGTCCTGCTTCCATCCCTGGTCCACGCTGACAACAACGGCCAGGTCTCGTATATACCTTTTGGCTTTCGCGATGAATCTCCACTGCCACCACCACTAACACCACCACCACCACCACCACTTTGGATCGTTATTATTAGTTTATCGTACTATTGTTTCGGTATACAGATACACATATACAGAAAGAATATATAAATAAATATAGAGAGGGAGAGAGAGAGAGAGAGAGAAAGAGAGATGGAGAGATAAATACGGAGAAACAGTGAGAGAAAATACAAGAAAGGGAGAGAAGCGTTTAAAGCTATCTCATTCCGTTTACTGTCGTTTTACCTCTTTGTTTCTCTCGTCTATACAGACCTATATATACATGGTCTATAACATTTTCTCTCTCTCTCTCTCTCTCTCTTTCCGCGTCTATCACGTCAAACGGACGGAGTGCTATCGGAATGATGTCGGGCAGCCCCTTCGTTTTCATCGTCGGTTTTACTGCTGTTTTAGTCTTTCTTCCTGCTCTGACAACGGCCGCGGCCCCTCGAGTGTTGACGGTGACAGTGTAGCGAATATAATTTGGACTCAAATCGATTGTCAGACTACGAGGAAATGCACAACTTTATACGAACTAAACGCTGTCACGTTGAGTTTATTTGTCGTAAATTATATTATGATATTTGCCCGCACCCACCTTTCCCTGACAAAGTTTTCAATCGGTCTTGACGAAAACGATTTCACAAAACGATCATCATTAACTCTCGGGTTAAAGAGACGCATATGTTGTGTACATGTCCGATATCCCGGTCGAATTTTATCCATGGTTCGTTTTGTTTTGACTTTTTTACGTTACGAATTTTCAGAAAAAATCAACAAGATGTTATTTTCGAACCTCACAATAAAAATAACCGCGTTCGCAAACAAATGATACGCCAGAAGAACTGCAATGAACTCTCTTAGAACCTAATAAATGTATCATGTTGGAAATATGATGACCGTATGCCACGTATCAAGTAGGTATTAGTTTTACTGTATACATTGAATTTGCACTCACAAAACGCACTTGCCGTACACTTAAAAATTATTTATTTTCACATCTCATCAAAAGCAAATTCATTAAGATTTATACTGCAATAAGTTTTATAGGTATTAAGATTAACATGCACAACATTATTTTATAAGTTATTTTTCATTAATAAAAATTAATATTTACAATCTATACACTAAAAAAATAAAAACAATACAATAAACAAATGGGTTAAGAAAGCATTGGTTATGAACCTGGCGACATAGAGTAGGGAAGCTATCCAATGATAGTACATATGTAGGTAAATGCTATTGTATTGAAATATCTGAAATAAATTTAAAATTTAATGACACTACACTCCACAAGCATTTGCTATCTTAATACATCGCTTATTTGTATTAACAGTCAAATTAACAGAAGCAAATTAATCAAGTTTCTCAGATTATATCGTTAAAATGATAAACATAATCAAGCCATCACGGACAAGTTTACTAAGCAGTAACGAGTTAAACATAAAAATATGTTGTTAGTTCAATGTTTTTATAAAAAGATATTCTAAAAATAAATTTAATTATTTATGAATGTAATGAATAATTTAATATCGTTTTACCGATAAAAAATAGTTTATCTGAAAGAAATGCTAAACGATTCGATGAAAAATTAACGATAAACTGCATTTTATCAACTATTATTACAGAGTAAAAGCTTCAAACTATTTAAGTCAATTTATAATTTTAATTTTATCGAATCTTTTGTAATATAATGTGATACACCCTAAAATCGTGTTTAAAGAAAATCAAAATACCAGAATATTGGTATTAATAACAAAATTTTCTCCTTCTTTTAGATTTTTTAACTTAAATAATCTGTTAGAGTAATTAAATTATATTATTTATCGTTATCATAAATACATTATAAACAACTAATCGTTACACAAATAGAGGTGTGTATAAAATGTAACTTAATTTCAAATGTTCGAGATTATACTGTGTTTTTTATTATTATTTATTTTCCTTTTTTTTTGTCATCATTTGAGACTCGATATTTGTTTACTAACTGTTATTACATGCATGTTCCACAATTAACCATAGTTCAAAAAGTTAAATACTACCAAGCAATTAATTACGGTAGAATAATTTCTTTGTCGAGGAAGATCATTCAGACGTTCATGCCTCAGTTGCTGTTCAGTGGTTGATCAATTTATTAATTATAATAATAATTAAAGTTTAATATGGTGGGATGAGGAGGGGTATGAATTTATCATACATTATTTGATCGTCCATTTTCTCTTATACTAATTTAAACCTAAAATTATTATCATTAATGATGATATTCACTAGTTCAATATTATATTAGTTATAAATAGGGCTGGGATTCCGATTCACTTTACATTTTTTTTCCAAAGTTACGATGTTCGTACTGTCACAAATTCGTTTTATGTACTTTTGAATTTGAGTATAAGAAATTTAATTTTATATTTCATTACCATTTGTTAATAACTAGATCATTTTCTAAACTTTTACGTAATTTTAATGATTTTTATGGCATTTGTGAAATTTTAAATCCTTAATTTGTAATTGGAAATTTTTTTAAGATTTTTATACACCAACATGATTTTTATATAAATGTATTAAATCATCAATAGAGGGTACTCGTAATTTATAATATATTACCAGACAATAATTGACGTCAAAACATTGATAACAAGTGGCGTCTATGATAGTTTAAGTGATATATTTAATATCACTAATCGAATATTAAGAATCGGTAAATTGATAATGTTTAGTACGAGTTTCGTAACCGCCGTGCGAATATATTTTTTTTAGTTTAGTTTTTAATTTATTTTAATTAATTAACTGAGACAATTTTTTTAGTTTTTCAAGTAATTTTTGCATTTTATTTGGATAGTTTTTGAGGGCAGTCTTTGAGGTTTTTTTAAAGAACTAAAATTCCAACCTAGTTATAAATAATGGATTTATGTATACGCATCGAATGTGTAATGTTAATCTTTATGAAATTAAAAATGTAAACAAAATGAACTGAAGTTTAAAGTATTTTAAAGTTGAAATCATTTTAATTAAAGGTCCATAAACATTAATATATTATGTCATTAAATGTTTAACATAATTATAATAATAAAAATAATGAATATTTGCAATTATATAACCAAAAATATATTGTAAAAAAATGTTCAACCTGTATATTGTTAGATAATTATTATATCGATTTTTATTATGTAAGAAAGAATTCTAGGTATGTAAAATAAGTTTTCCCTCAACTCAATTGTTATCTCATTTTAACGACATTTTATGCAAAATTAAAAAAATTCAATAAAGTATTCTCAATTAAATGTGTATACCTCCAATAAACATTAATAAATTGTAAGAACCAACTTAAAACTGAACTAATGTGTTGTTACCTCTCTTATAATGTTACAAATGTCTTTCCTTTAAATATCTAATAACTACATGAATAATAGTGTTCATTGGTATAATCAAGTTTCAAATAAACATCACACTTTTCACAACTGATGTATTTTTACAATATTGCAATGTTAATTTTTTTTTTTATTGAAACGCTAGAGAATGCAATAATGATGTAGAAAAAATTGTAGGATAAAATCCTCTTTTGAGTGTTGCACAAAACGATACGCCTACTATCTATAATCAATGCGCCTACATATGGATATGAGTAAACAAAAGAATCCTTACTCCTTATTTCTGTAATTCATTCAAAAGGTTTTTCCTCCCCCGCTAACATTTGATACGACACCCAACGTGGTCCCTTATACCCTTCGGTAATAGAGTGCAGTATTTAATTAGATCGAATAACAGAAAAAAAAACGTATTAAATCGTAATTATCCGAAGAGAAAAAAATTTGGTATCTCCTCGTTTCGTATTCAAATACTGAAAATTAATGAATTATTAAAAATAGAACAGTTTAAAAAAATACACCGACAGGAAACTAAATCATTTTTTTATTTTTCCAGTTGGTAGTTGCTTGCTATTTAGTTTTATCTCCATTGGCCCACGACCTATGTGTATCTATTATTAACCATTAGTTATTGCTTGCGTTAAATTGTAAACGGTACGAACGGATCGTGTAAATTTGTGTGTCGTACACGTGCGCATATTAACGTACCATTGGTTCAATGAAGCGTAACCGTATCATAAAATATACATGATGTTATGATTTCGCTTTGTTCGCTAACTGCGGTCACGTGTAAATTTTCGTCAACAAATTAAGAAATTCATTTTAATTAAAACTGTTCGAATTAATTAATCCTACTTCATTTTTCTTTGTAATTAAAAAGTTTTTCGGTTTTTTTTCTTATTTTTTTTTTTTTATATGTTCTTTTTATATTATTTTTATACGATCAGAACAATTTAAGTATAATTCAAATAATTCAAACTTTATTAAGGCTTTGTTGCCTTCGAATACATTTTCGTTATTAACTCAAACGAAAGATGTATAAAATTACAAAAATGTGCACCCACACACGCGCGCGCGCTTACGGGCGCCGCAAGTAACCGTCAACAGTAATTATACCTTTGCTACGGTTTTTGTCGGTCATCAAACGCATTTCGTTTTGATGCTGGGAGTTCAAAATGCAAGCCGGCACGAATATCTCCTATGCACGCATAATATGTCATGTCGCACACGACAGCCAATGTACTCGATAGACTAATCATATGAATTTGACGTGAACATAAATAGTAGGTACACCGAACTGACGAATCGGCGGTGCGTTTGTCGTACGTCTCCACGTGGGCGGTTCAATACAAACATCAAGTCGAAAAGTCATCAATAGTTGTACGACTGAAATCGTTTACTGTTTACGGCGAAACAACACGGTTATACAACGTACGAGTACACGATGCAAAGGAGGAACAATTTTTCCGACTTTTTGAACGAACCAAATCAATGGGGAAAAAACTGAACCGAGTTAAGTTGAAAGTCGCGTTGATTTTATTTTATTTTTTATTTTTTATTTTAAACACCAACGAACACGAATATTGTTAACTCAACTTCAAAACGTGCAGGTGGAGTCGAACAACGAAAACGATGAACTCGATACGCGGGACCAATTTAAACCGAATTTTATTCGATTTCGAACCCTAAAATACGAACAAGACTTATAGATTAGCGAACAAGAACAAGTCTTCGGCGTCTCGCCAGCTTACGGATATTGTTATTTGTGCGGTTCGTTCGAGACAAGTTTACCGTACACGAATCGGCAGCGTGGTGATTTGACCAACCACTCGAGGCCATAGATTTTCGGATTTAAAACTGGTGTTGGCGACGGTATGGAAAACGCACGGCACCAAAATCACCGACTCCGTACGAATGCAACGCGAACGACTTCGGTACCGCGAGGAATCGGTCGAAGATTCTACGCTCAACTACTTACTATTAGGTGCTCGTGGCGTTTCGTGGGCAATGTAAAACCGATGATTTATTGATAACCGAATTGATTACGATTTATTTTTAACAAGTTTACTCGAGAGTACATTCGGTAGATATCGGTGTGTATTAAGTGTTTTCTACGTACAAGGTATGCGCTATTTGATTCAGTCGATGCCGTGGTAAAAAAAAAAAAGCGTTATTAAAACGTTCCAGGGTCGTCAAGTTGTACATCAAACTTGTGCGTACCACCATAACGCATTACACCCGTAAACGCCGATCGTGCGACACCTGCCTGCTACTTAATTATTTTTCAAAATCTTGTTATTTTCGTAGAGGATACGTATTTGAAAGATAATCATACATTATTGTTCAAAGAACATATGATTTAGTAAGTACAATCATTTTCCAACATCATCGTAGATATTTTACTGTATGTTTGTTAAAAAAAAAAAAAAAAAAAATTATAACTTAATTTGTCATATAATTTTAATAGGTGTCGATAACTAAATATTTTGATATTTTTTGTAAAGAACAGTGTAAAAAGAAAAAAAAAACGTATTACTCCTACATGATAATACATTTAAAAGGATAACGACGTTTTAAAAAAAAGCGAAAGACAATTTGATAAAATGTTAACCATGGTTAAACACCGGATACACAGACAATAAGAGCCGAGTTTCCTCAAGGTGCCAATAACGGAACACTTCACCTTATAACGATTTTTGCACGCGGATAAATAATAATAATGATAACGATAATGATATTGTTTGTCGTGATTAAAGTTGATCGTTCACCCGATGAAAACGGGCTTATGAATCGCGCACGCATTCAGGTGTACGGATAGCGGTGGCATCAATGGCGATGGGAGGAGAGGGGACGATCGAGAAATAAACATAATCCTGTCACTCGGCAGTTTCTCGCGGCGCAGTGCAGTAGTTCCGCCGCGCCGCTGTTTACGGCGCGCGCGCGCTCGCGGTGCAATAATAATTAGTCCCACAGGTCGTTTGTCTGCGCGCTGTTTGCTCTCAGCCAAAAAAATTGAAAAGTTACCCTCCGCTACAGCCGTGTTGGCGTGTGTGCGCGCATGCTGCCTTAATGATCTATACACGTATATACGTACTAATAACAATAATAATAATAATAATAATATTGTGTAGGCTTAAACGAGGCTCCTCTGGCCCCTCACCGCATCTCCAGTTTCTACGCCGTACGCCCCCGCGCTACGGAAAATAATATCGATTCGTCGAACGAAACGTCGTGGACTCATCTTTTGAGCACCCCATTATAGATAACTCACCAAGGTGGTTTGGCATGCCGAATAAACGCCCGTTTTAAGTTTTTCTACTTTTTTTTTTTTTTAGCTTTTACGCCAAAGAAATCAGGGCTTCGCAACAATTACGTAATACCGTAAAGCCGGGTCGGCCAACAGGTCGATCGCGACTCCCTTTCGTTTTTTATTTTTTTCCGAAAACAAATCAATTTTATGTCCTTGTTCGACCCACGAATATAAAAAAATTGCACTGATAACTATAAACACAAAGGTAATTGGTAGTACACGGTGACGAATAATTACGAGAAACGCAATTGTACACCGAGGTCGAGGTGTTGTGTAGGTACAGTGCACGCGTAATCCAAATGGATATTCCACGTTAAATAACGGTCTTAATCTTCGCATGAACTGACAAAACGTGTATTGAAAAATACGTATTACGTAAAAATTGTTAAATTCGAGTTGTTATTACTCGGTAATATTTTAAACATAGAGAAATAACATTCATGCGTATAAAATATATTTTTGATAGGTTCTTCTTCTTTTTTTTTTTTGTTTCTCTCGGTCGGTCGATCGTGGCAATCTAAAATGAAGCTCACAAGTCTATCATAAAAGTCAACCACCCCTGGCGCACGGTAAGCGTAGTACCGTCTTCGGCACGTGTACGCCGCGGAAAAGCGATTTTCAACGTCGTAACAAAACGCGCGAACGTAATTTAATTTGGACGCGGATTTTCGTGAGAGAAATAACGGAGCGCCCACCCGCACGGTTACGCGTTTAACATTACGTCGTACAGCACGACAAGTCATCGGCGCCGTTACATTTTAATATGATGCGCACGTTGTTTACTTTGTGTTTACTTTTTACAAGTATTACGACCGTGCCTGCCGCGAATATCCGTGTTCGACACGTGTAATGTTGTGCGTGTACAGCGACGGGGGGGGGGGGGAGGCGAAAAAAAATAACACTTTACCGGCGAACGGTTTAATTGCAATACGTGATGCCAAGACAGGACAAAAGGAAGACCAATGCAATCATTTGAAATTGGAACACTACGGCCTTATCGCTATGGACCGTCGAAATTCCTACGGCGTTCAAGCCATTAAATCGGCTTTATGCTCGTGGAATCGTCTGTTTCGTGGTACAAGGTATCTTCGAGTGTGTCTCCGTACGCTCCCTTTCAATGTGTAGGCAATCAAAAGATTTGAAAACAAATTCATGATTCTCGTCTAGATGCAACACCGTAGAAAATATTGATTACAGTGTGCAAGCATATTTTTACGTTTTCTATAGTTGTTTATTATCAATGACAGTACTTACCCGATTGTATTAAGACGTTCCGATTTAATGTCTTTTTGGGTATAGGATGATTTTATTTTTCATATAAATCCTCACATGCACATATATTTTTATATATATAGAACAAGACTTCTTGATGTACGTTTGTAACTAATTTCAGACTAACTGTTAAATGGTTACAATTATTTTAAGTTTAGACCAGAGGTGAGGGTTAATGTTAAAATGTACAATCTATTTTTAAATTACCCATCTCTACTGCTGACATTTTAAACGATTATAACTAATTAACCATTCGTTTGAAATTAAATGTATGCGTTTCAAAATTTAAAAAAAAATAACTTCCTTCGTTGTTTAAATATATAACTTTGTAAAAATGGCAGTCTGAACATTTTTTAGTTTATGATACTTATCAATTGAAAGAGGGCCAAAATGCTATGACGACCAAATACAATACATCCACTTAATAGTGAAAAATAAATTAATTGTTTATATTTTCTAAGATAATATTTCACGCGGTTTGCGATGAAAAAAATCCAGCGCTTTGCGATCCGAAAACACGCAGCGTTATATTTCTACATAATTACTCGTGCAGTTATTGGTTTCATACCATATCTTTACCATGGTTTAGACTGCACTAAATCTGTTTGTTACTTATTAAAACAACATTTGGCTGTATGCCTGAAAAAGTTTTGCTGATTATTTTAATAATTATTGCTAATGAAAATATGTGGTGTTTACACATTAGATCTACGCAATAAAATATTTTACATTTAAAAGGAACCGGTGTTTTTTTTAACACGACTGAAATGCAAAAAAAGACAAAGTGCAATATAAAGTACGCGGATTGAATACAATTTTACTGTTGTAACTGTATTATTTTAATTAAGTTTGTCCGTTCTGATATAGTACGTCTATCATTGATATCGATTTACTATTTCTTATAAATTATTATTGAAGATCTAAATTGTTTAAAACTGTTTTTATGTATGTATGTATGTAAATATATATTTATTATGTAATTATATATTATTATATCTTTTTATATATAGATTTTGTTATGTCCGTATGTGATTTATATGATACATACGTTAGTAAGTTTATTTAAACCGGTACTACGTGTGTGTATAAATACATAATATTATACTCGCTAACCGGATGACACGACTGCGCATATATAAACGTACTGTACATTTTCATTAGGACATTTTCTGTAGTCGCGCTTGCACGTGATTAGCGTTAAAAAAAAAAAATAAATAGAAAAGGAAAAATTAGGTTCATTTCGGAACACGACTCGTATATTTGGCACTTGTTCTTTTTTCCGCTACGGTTTAAATTACGGGAAAACAATCTATCGGGCGACAGTTGAAATGTGGCACATTTCCATTGGGACAACGAATACGATACTCTGTACTCTATAGACTATTTTCATTATTGAGTGTCACGACAACGACAATGACGTAGAACACCTGATGTAGTTTTTTTTATTACATTTTTTTTTTCTTCTTGAAAACAGCCTTCATGTAAATTTGGTTCGTTAACTACATACAAACGTATATATATATATATTTTTTTAAAACTATGAAATAAAAGATCAAAAACAAACGTAATAATAACTGAAGGTATATGTGTATTGCACATTGTAAATCGACTGTAAACAACGTAATACAATGGTCGGGTGGTCCTTGGATGGATTTCGCGGTCGGTTCAATGATAATCGGATTCGCCGATCACGGCCTCGTTAAGACAATGCAATACACCAGCTTGATAATGACAAATTCCTGTTTGATCTCTTAATAATCACAGCGTAACATAATTAAACGATAATTAATATATCACGTTTATATTATGCGACACACGGCAAACG
>JASXSY010002951.1:0-31117 GCA_034509805.1 Sipha maydis
GATAAATTGAAAAAAAAGTGAATTTGATGAAAAAAAATTATATTCAATAATTTCAATATTTTATTTGAAATTTCAATTTAATCCATTTAATTGATAAATAGAACGAAAAGTGAATATAAAAAAAAAATTTAAAATTTATGAAAAAAAGTTAAATTCAATAATTTTAATATTTTATTTTAAATTTCAATTTAATCCATTAAATTGATAAATTGAAAAAAAAATTAAATTGGATGAAAAAAAAATTATATTCAATAATTTCAATATTTTATTTGAAATTTCAATTTAATCCATTTAATTGATAAATAGAACGAAAAGTGAATATAAAAAAAAAATTTAAAATTTATGAAAAAAAGTTAAATTCAATAATTTTAATATTTTATTTTAAATTTCAATTTAATCCATTAAATTGATAAATTGAAAAAAAAATTAAATTGGATGAAAAAAAAATTATATTCAATAATTTCAATATTTTATTTTAAATTACAATTTAATCCATAAAATTGATAAATTGAAAAAAAAAGTAAAATTTATGAAAAAAAATTAAATTCAATAATTTCAATATTTTATTTGAAATTTCAATTTAATCCATTAAATTGATAAATTGAAAAAAAAATTAAATTTGATGAAAAAATTATATTCAATAATTTCAATATTTTATTTTAAATTTCAATTTAATCCATTTAATTGATAAATAGACAAAAAAATTTTAAATTTATGAAAAAAAGTTAAATTCAATAATTTCAATATTTTATTTGAAATTTCAATTTAATCCATTAAATTGATAAATTGAAAAAAAAGTGAATAAAAAAAAAATTTAAAATTTATGAAAAAAAGTTAAATTCAATAATTTCAATATTTTATTTTAAATTTCAATTTAATCCATAAAATTGATAAATTAAAAAAAAATTTAAAATTTATGAAAAAAAGTTAAATTCAATAATTTCAATATTTTATTTTAAATTTCAATTTAATCCATTAAATTGATAAATTGAAAAAAAAGTGAATAAAAAAAAATTTTAAATTTATGAAAAAAAGTTATATTCAATAATTTCAATATTTTATTTGAAATTTCAATTTAATCCATTAAATTGATAAATTGAAAAAAAAGTGACTAAAAAAAAAAATTTAAAATTTATGAAAAAAAGTTAAATTCAATAATTTCAATATTTTATTTGAAATTTCAATTTAATCCATTAAATTGATAAATTGAAAAAAAAGTGAATTTGATGAAAAAAAATTATATTCAATAATTTCAATATTTTATTTGAACTTTCAATTTAATCCATTTAATTGATAAATTGAAAAAAAAGTGAATAAAAAAAAAATTTAAAATTTATGAAAAAAAGTTAAATTCAATAATTTTAATATTTTATTTTAAATTTCAATTTAATCCATTAAATTGATAAATTGAAAAAAAATTAAATTTGATGAAAAAATTATATTCAATAATTTCAATATTTTATTTTAAATTTCAATTTAATCCATTAAATTGATAAATTGAAAAAAAAGTGAATAAAAAAAAAAATTTTAAATTTATTAAAAAAAGTTAAATTCAATAATTTCAATATTTTATTTTAAATTTCAATTTAACCCATTAAATTGATAAATTGAAAAAAAAATTAAATTGGATGAAAAAAAAATTATATTCAATAATTTCAATATTTTATTTTAAATTACAATTTAATCCATAAAATTGATAAATTGAAAAAAAAAGTAAAATTTATGAAAAAAAATTAAATTCAATAATTTCAATATTTTATTTGAAATTTCAATTTAATCCATTAAATTGATAAATTGAAAAAAAAATTAAATTTGATGAAAAAATTATATTCAATAATTTCAATATTTTATTTTAAATTTCAATTTAATCCATTAAATTGATAAATTGAAAAAAAAGTGAATAAAAAAAAAATTTTAAATTTATGAAAAAAAGTTAAATTCAATAATTTCAATATTTTATTTGAAATTTCAATTTAATCCATTAAATTGATAAATTGAAAAAAAAATTAAATTTGATGAAAAAATCATATTCAATAATTTCAATATTTTATTTTAAATTTAAATTTAACCCATTAAATTGATAAATTGAAAAAAAAGTGAATAAAAAAAAAAATTTAAAATTTATGAAAAAAAGTTAAATTCAATAATTTCAATATTTTATTTTAAATTTCAATTTAATCCATTAAATTGATAAATTGAAAAAAAAATTAAATTTGATGAAAAAATTATATTCAATAATTTCAATATTTTATTTTAAATTTCAATTTAATCCATTTAATTGATAAATAGAAAAAAAGTGACTAAAAAAAAAAATTTAAAATTTATGAAAAAAAGTTAAATTCAATAATTTCAAAATTTTATTTTAAATTTCAATTTAACCCATTAAATTGATAAATTGAAAAAAAAGTGAATTTGATGAAAAAAAATTATATTCAATAATTTCAATATTTTATTTGAACTTTCAATTTAATCCATTTAATTGATAAATTGAAAAAAAAGTGAATAAAAAAAAAATTTAAAATTTATGAAAAAAAGTTAAATTCAATAATTTTAATATTTTATTTTAAATTTCAATTTAATCCATTAAATTGATAAATTGAAAAAAAAATTAAATTTGATGAAAAAATTATATTCAATAATTTCAATATTTTATTTTAAATTTCAATTTAATCCATTAAATTGATAAATTGAAAAAAAAGTGAATAAAAAAAAAAATTTTAAATTTATGAAAAAAAGTTAAAGTCAATAATTTCAATATTTTATTTTAAATTTCAATTTAACCCATTAAATTGATAAATTGAAAAAAAAATTAAATTGGATGAAAAAAAAATTATATTCAATAATTTCAATATTTTATTTTAAATTACAATTTAATCCATAAAATTGATAAATTGAAAAAAAAAGTAAAATTTATGAAAAAAAATTAAATTCAATAATTTCAATATTTTATTTGAAATTTCAATTTAATCCATTAAATTGATAAATTGAAAAAAAAAATTAAATTTGATGAAAAAATTATATTCAATAATTTCAATATTTTATTTTAAATTTCAATTTAATCCATTAAATTGATAAATTGAAAAAAAAGTGAATAAAAAAAAAAATTTTAAATTTATGAAAAAAAGTTAAATTCAATAATTTCAATATTTTATTTTAAATTTCAATTTAACCCATTAAATTGATAAATTGAAAAAAAAATTAAATTGGATGAAAAAAAAATTATATTCAATAATTTCAATATTTTATTTTAAATTACAATTTAATCCATAAAATTGATAAATTGAAAAAAAAAGTAAAATTTATGAAAAAAAATTAAATTCAATAATTTCAATATTTTATTTGAAATTTCAATTTAATCCATTAAATTGATAAATTGAAAAAAAAATTAAATTTGATGAAAAAATTATATTCAATAATTTCAATATTTTATTTTAAATTTAAATTTAACCCAATAAATTGATAAATTGAAAAAAAAGTGAATAAAAAAAAAATTTTAAAATTTACGAAAAAAAGTTAAATTCAATAATTTCAATATTTTATTTGAAATTTCAATTTAATCCATTAAATTGATAAATTGAAAAAAAAATTAAATTTGATGAAAAAATTATATTCAATAATTTCAATATTTTATTTGAAATTTCAATTTAATCCATTTAATTGATAAATAGAACGAAAAGTGAATATAAAAAAAAAATTTTAAATTTATGAAAAAAAGTTAAATTCAATAATTTCAATATTTTATTTTAAATTTAAATTTAACCCATTAAATTGATAAATTGAAAAAAAAGTGAATAAAAAAAAAAATTTAAAATTTATGAAAAAAAGTTAAATTCAATAATTTCAATATTTTATTTTAAATTTCAATTTAATCCATTAAATTGATAAATTGAAAAAAAAGTGAATAAAAAAAAAAATTTTAAATTTATGAAAAAAAGTTAAATTCAATAATTTTAATATTTTATTTTAAATTTCAATTTAATCCATTAAATTGATAAATTGAAAAAAAAATTAAATTTGATGAAAAAATTATATTCAATAATTTCAATATTTTATTTGAAATTTCAATTTAATCCATTTAATTGATAAATAGAACGAAAAGTGAATATAAAAAAAAAATTTAAAATTTATGAAAAAAAGTTAAATTCAATAATTTCAATATTTTATTTTAAATTTAAATTTAACCCATTAAATTGATAAATTGAAAAAAAAGTGAATAAAAAAAAAAATTTAAAATTTATGAAAAAAAGTTAAATTCAATAATTTCAATATTTTATTTTAAATTTCAATTTAATCCATAAAATTGATAAATTAAAAAAAAATTTAAAATTTATGAAAAAAAGTTAAATTCAATAATTTCAATATTTTATTTTAAATTTCTATTTAACCCATTAAATTGATAAATTGAAAAAAAAGTGAATTTGATGAAAAAAAATTATATTCAATAATTTCAATATTTTATTTGAAATTTCAATTTAATCCATTTAATTGATAAATAGAACGAAAAGTGAATATAAAAAAAAAATTTAAAATTTATGAAAAAAAGTGAAATTCAATAATTTTAATATTTTATTTTAAATTTCAATTTAATCCATTAAATTGATAAATTGAAAAAAAAATTAAATTGGATGAAAAAAAAATTATATTCAATAATTTCAATATTTTATTTTAAATTACAATTTAATCCATAAAATTGATAAATTGAAAAAAAAAGTAAAATTTATGAAAAAAAATTAAATTCAATAATTTCAATATTTTATTTGAAATTTCAATTTAATCCATTAAATTGATAAATTGAAAAAAAAATTAAATTTGATGAAAAAATTATATTCAATAATTTCAATATTTTATTTGAACTTTCAATTTAATCCATTTAATTGATAAATTGAAAAAAAAGTGAATAAAAAAAAAAATTTAAAATTTATGAAAAAAAGTTAAATTCAATAATTTTAATATTTTATTTTAAATTTCAATTTAATCCATTAAATTGATAAATTGAAAAAAAAATTAAATTTGATGAAAAAATTATATTCAATAATTTCAATATTTTATTTTAAATTTCAATTTAATCCATTAAATTGATAAATTGAAAAAAAAGTGAATAAAAAAAAAAATTTTAAATTTATTAAAAAAAGTTAAATTCAATAATTTCAATATTTTATTTTAAATTTCAATTTAACCCATTAAATTGATAAATTGAAAAAAAAATTAAATTGGATGAAAAAAAAATTATATTCAATAATTTCAATATTTTATTTTAAATTACAATTTAATCCATAAAATTGATAAATTGAAAAAAAAAGTAAAATTTATGAAAAAAAATTAAATTCAATAATTTCAATATTTTATTTGAAATTTCAATTTAATCCATTAAATTGATAAATTGAAAAAAAAATTAAATTTGATGAAAAAATTATATTCAATAATTTCAATATTTTATTTTAAATTTCAATTTAATCCATTAAATTGATAAATTGAAAAAAAAGTGAATAAAAAAAAAAATTTTAAATTTATGAAAAAAAGTTAAATTCAATAATTTCAATATTTTATTTGAAATTTCAATTTAATCCATTAAATTGATAAATTGAAAAAAAATTAAATTTGATGAAAAAATCATATTCAATAATTTCAATATTTTATTTTAAATTTAAATTTAACCCATTAAATTGATAAATTGAAAAAAAAGTGAATAAAAAAAAAAATTTAAAATTTATGAAAAAAAGTGAAATTCAATAATTTTAATATTTTATTTTAAATTTCAATTTAATCCATTAAATTGATAAATTGAAAAAAAAATTAAATTGGATGAAAAAAAAATTATATTCAATAATTTCAATATTTTATTTTAAATTACAATTTAATCCATAAAATTGATAAATTGAAAAAAAAAGAAAAATTTATGAAAATAAATTAAATTCAATAATTTCAATATTTTATTTGAAATTTCAATTTAATCCATTAAATTGATAAATTGAAAAAAAAATTAAATTTGATGAAAAAATTATATTCAATAATTTCAATATTTTATTTTAAATTTCAATTTAATCCATTTAATTGATAAATAGACAAAAAAATTTTAAATTTATGAAAAAAAGTTAAATTCAATAATTTCAATATTTTATTTGAAATTTCAATTTAATCCATTAAATTGATAAATTGAAAAAAAAGTGAATAAAAAAAAAAATTTAAAATTTATGAAAAAAAGTTAAATTCAATAATTTCAATATTTTATTTTAAATTTCAATTTAATCCATAAAATTGATAAATTAAAAAAAAATTTAAAATTTATGAAAAAAAGTTAAATTCAATAATTTCAATATTTTATTTTAAATTTCAATTTAATCCATTAAATTGATAAATTGAAAAAAAAGTGAATAAAAAAAAATTTTAAATTTATGAAAAAAAGTTATATTCAATAATTTCAATATTTTATTTGAAATTTCAATTTAATCCATTAAATTGATAAATTGAAAAAAAAGTGACTAAAAAAAAAAATTTAAAATTTATGAAAAAAAGTTAAATTCAATAATTTCAATATTTTATTTGAAATTTCAATTTAATCCATTAAATTGATAAATTGAAAAAAAAGTGAATTTGATGAAAAAAAATTATATTCAATAATTTCAATATTTTATTTGAACTTTCAATTTAATCCATTTAATTGATAAATTGAAAAAAAAGTGAATAAAAAAAAAAATTTAAAATTTATGAAAAAAAGTTAAATTCAATAATTTTAATATTTTATTTTAAATTTCAATTTAATCCATTAAATTGATAAATTGAAAAAAAAATTAAATTTGATGAAAAAATTATATTCAATAATTTCAATATTTTATTTTAAATTTCAATTTAATCCATTAAATTGATAAATTGAAAAAAAAGTGAATAAAAAAAAAATTTTAAATTTATTAAAAAAAGTTAAATTCAATAATTTCAATATTTTATTTTAAATTTCAATTTAACCCATTAAATTGATAAATTGAAAAAAAAATTAAATTGGATGAAAAAAAAATTATATTCAATAATTTCAATATTTTATTTTAAATTACAATTTAATCCATAAAATTGATAAATTGAAAAAAAAATTAAAATTTATGAAAAAAAATTAAATTCAATAATTTCAATATTTTATTTGAAATTTCAATTTAATCCATTAAATTGATAAATTGAAAAAAAAATTAAATTTGATGAAAAAATTATATTCAATAATTTCAATATTTTATTTTAAATTTCAATTTAATCCATTAAATTGATAAATTGAAAAAAAAGTGAATAAAAAAAAAAATTTTAAATTTATGAAAAAAAGTTAAATTCAATAATTTCAATATTTTATTTGAAATTTCAATTTAATCCATTAAATTGATAAATTGAAAAAAAAATTAAATTTGATGAAAAAATCATATTCAATAATTTCAATATTTTATTTTAAATTTAAATTTAACCCATTAAATTGATAAATTGAAAAAAAAGTGAATAAAAAAAAAAATTTAAAATTTATGAAAAAAAGTTAAATTCAATAATTTCAATATTTTATTTTAAATTTCAATTTAATCCATTAAATTGATAAATTGAAAAAAAAATTAAATTTGATGAAAAAATTATATTCAATAATTTCAATATTTTATTTGAAATTTCAATATAATCCATTAAATTGATAAATTGAAAAAAAAGTGAATAAAAAAAAAATTTTAAATTTATGAAAAAAAGTTATATTCAATAATTTCAATATTTTATTTGAAATTTCAATTTAATCCATTAAATTGATAAATTGAAAAAAAAGTGACTAAAAAAAAAAATTTAAAATTTATGAAAAAAAGTTAAATTCAATAATTTTAATATTTTATTTTAAATTTCAATTTAATCCATTTAATTGATAAATAGAAAAAAAGTGACTAAAAAAAAAAATTTAAAATTTATGAAAAAAAGTTAAATTCAATAATTTCAATATTTTATTTGAAATTTCAATTTAATCCATTAAATTGATAAATTGAAAAAAAAGTGAATAAAAAAAAACATTTAAAATTTATGAAAAAAAGTGAAATTCAATAATTTTAATATTTTATTTTAAATTTCAATTTAATCCATTAAATTGATAAATTGAAAAAAAAATTAAATTGGATGAAAAAAAAATTATATTCAATAATTTCAATATTTTATTTTAAATTACAATTTAATCCATAAAATTGATAAATTGAAAAAAAAAGAAAAATTTATGAAAATAAATTAAATTCAATAATTTCAATATTTTATTTGAAATTTCAATTTAATCCATTAAATTGATAAATTGAAAAAAAAATTAAATTTGATGAAAAAATTATATTCAATAATTTCAATATTTTATTTTAAATTTCAATTTAATCCATAAAATTGATAAATTAAAAAAAAATTTAAAATTTATGAAAAAAAGTTAAATTCAATAATTTCAATATTTTATTTTAAATTTCAATTTAATCCATTAAATTGATAAATTGAAAAAAAAGTGAATAAAAAAAAAATTTTAAATTTATGAAAAAAAGTTATATTCAATAATTTCAATATTTTATTTGAAATTTCAATTTAATCCATTAAATTGATAAATTGAAAAAAAAGTGACTAAAAAAAAAAATTTAAAATTTATGAAAAAAAGTTAAATTCAATAATTTCAATATTTTATTTGAAATTTCAATTTAATCCATTAAATTGATAAATTGAAAAAAAAGTGAATTTGATGAAAAAAAATTATATTCAATAATTTCAATATTTTATTTGAACTTTCAATTTAATCCATTTAATTGATAAATTGAAAAAAAAGTGAATAAAAAAAAAATTTAAAATTTATGAAAAAAAGTTAAATTCAATAATTTTAATATTTTATTTTAAATTTCAATTTAATCCATTAAATTGATAAATTGAAAAAAAAATTAAATTTGATGAAAAAATTATATTCAATAATTTCAATATTTTATTTTAAATTTCAATTTAATCCATTAAATTGATAAATTGAAAAAAAAGTGAATAAAAAAAAAAATTTTAAATTTATTAAAAAAAGTTAAATTCAATAATTTCAATATTTTATTTTAAATTTCAATTTAACCCATTAAATTGATAAATTGAAAAAAAAATTAAATTGGATGAAAAAAAAATTATATTCAATAATTTCAATATTTTATTTTAAATTACAATTTAATCCATAAAATTGATAAATTGAAAAAAAAAGTAAAATTTATGAAAAAAAATTAAATTCAATAATTTCAATATTTTATTTGAAATTTCAATTTAATCCATTAAATTGATAAATTGAAAAAAAAATTAAATTTGATGAAAAAATTATATTCAATAATTTCAATATTTTATTTTAAATTTCAATTTAATCCATTAAATTGATAAATTGAAAAAAAAGTGAATAAAAAAAAAAATTTTAAATTTATGAAAAAAAGTTAAATTCAATAATTTCAATATTTTATTTGAAATTTCAATTTAATCCATTAAATTGATAAATTGAAAAAAAAATTAAATTTGATGAAAAAATCATATTCAATAATTTCAATATTTTATTTTAAATTTAAATTTAACCCATTAAATTGATAAATTGAAAAAAAAGTGAATAAAAAAAAAAATTTAAAATTTATGAAAAAAAGTTAAATTCAATAATTTCAATATTTTATTTTAAATTTCAATTTAATCCATTAAATTGATAAATTGAAAAAAAAATTAAATTTGATGAAAAAATTATATTCAATAATTTCAATATTTTATTTGAAATTTCAATATAATCCATTAAATTGATAAATTGAAAAAAAAGTGAATAAAAAAAAAATTTTAAATTTATGAAAAAAAGTTATATTCAATAATTTCAATATTTTATTTGAAATTTCAATTTAATCCATTAAATTGATAAATTGAAAAAAAAGTGACTAAAAAAAAAAATTTAAAATTTATGAAAAAAAGTTAAATTCAATAATTTTAATAATTTATTTTAAATTTCAATTTAATCCATTTAATTGATAAATAGAAAAAAAGTGACTAAAAAAAAAAATTTAAAATTTATGAAAAAAAGTTAAATTCAATAATTTCAATATTTTATTTGAAATTTCAATTTAATCCATTAAATTGATAAATTGAAAAAAAAGTGAATAAAAAAAAACATTTAAAATTTATGAAAAAAAGTTAAATTCAATAATTTCAATATTTTATTTGAAATTTCAATTTAATCCATTAAATTGATAAATTGAAAAAAAAATTAAATTTGATGAAAAAATCATATTCAATAATTTCAATATTTTATTTTAAATTTAAATTCAACCCATTAAATTGATAAATTGAAAAAAAAGTGAATAAAAAAAAAAATTTAAAATTTATGAAAAAAAGTTAAATTCAATAATTTCAATATTTTATTTTAAATTTCAATTTAATCCATTAAATTGATAAATTGAAAAAAAAATTAAATTTGATGAAAAAATTATATTCAATAATTTCAATATTTTATTTGAAATTTCAATTTAATCCATTTAATTGATAAATAGAACGAAAAGTGAATATAAAAAAAAAATTTTAAATTTATGAAAAAAAGTTAAATTCAATAATTTCAATATTTTATTTTAAATTTAAATTTAACCCATTAAATTGATAAATTGAAAAAAAAGTGAATAAAAAAAAAAATTTAAAATTTATGAAAAAAAGTTAAATTCAATAATTTCAATATTTTATTTTAAATTTCAATTTAATCCATTAAATTGATAAATTGAAAAAAAAGTGAATAAAAAAAAAATTTAAAATTTATGAAAAAAAGTTAAATTCAATAATTTTAATATTTTATTTTAAATTTCAATTTAATCCATTAAATTGATAAATTGAAAAAAAAATTAAATTTGATGAAAAAATTATATTCAATAATTTCAATATTTTATTTGAAATTTCAATTTAATCCATTTAATTGATAAATAGAACGAAAAGTGAATATAAAAAAAAAATTTAAAATTTATGAAAAAAAGTTAAATTCAATAATTTCAATATTTTATTTGAAATTTCAATTTAATCCATTAAATTGATAAATTGAAAAAAAAATTAAATTTGATGAAAAAATTATATTCAATAATTTCAATATTTTATTTTAAATTTCAATTTAATCCATTAAATTGATAAATTGAAAAAAAAGTGAATAAAAAAAAAATTTTAAATTTATGAAAAAAAGTTAAATTCAATAATTTCAAAATTTTATTTTAAATTTCAATTTAACCCATTAAATTGATAAATTGAAAAAAAAGTGAATTTGATGAAAAAAAATTATATTCAATAATTTCAATATTTTATTTGAACTTTCAATTTAATCCATTTAATTGATAAATTGAAAAAAAAGTGAATAAAAAAAAAAATTTAAAATTTATGAAAAAAAGTTAAATTCAATAATTTTAATATTTTATTTTAAATTTCAATTTAATCCATAAAATTGATAAATTGAAAAAAAAATTAAAATTTATGAAAAAAAATTAAATTCAATAATTTCAATATTTTATTTGAAATTTCAATTTAATCCATTAAATTGATAAATTGAAAAAAAAATTAAATTTGATGAAAAAATTATATTCAATAATTTCAATATTTTATTTTAAATTTCAATTTAATCCATTAAATTGATAAATTGAAAAAAAAGTGAATAAAAAAAAAAATTTTAAATTTATGAAAAAAAGTTAAATTCAATAATTTCAAAATTTTATTTTAAATTTCAATTTAACCCATTAAATTGATAAATTGAAAAAAAAGTGAATTTGATGAAAAAAAATTATATTCAATAATTTCAATATTTTATTTGAACTTTCAATTTAATCCATTTAATTGATAAATTGAAAAAAAAGTGAATAAAAAAAAAAATTTAAAATTTATGAAAAAAAGTTAAATTCAATAATTTTAATATTTTATTTTAAATTTCAATTTAATCCATTAAATTGATAAATTGAAAAAAAAATTAAATTTGATGAAAAAATTATATTCAATAATTTCAATATTTTATTTTAAATTTCAATTTAATCCATTAAATTGATAAATTGAAAAAAAAGTGAATAAAAAAAAAAATTTTAAATTTATGAAAAAAAGTTAAATTCAATAATTTCAATATTTTATTTTAAATTTCAATTTAACCCATTAAATTGATAAATTGAAAAAAAAATTAAATTGGATGAAAAAAAAATTATATTCAATAATTTCAATATTTTATTTTAAATTACAATTTAATCCATAAAGTTGATAAATTGAAAAAAAAAGTAAAATTTATGAAAAAAAATTAAATTCAATAATTTCAATATTTTATTTGAAATTTCAATTTAATCCATTAAATTGATAAATTGAAAAAAAAATTAAATTTGATGAAAAAATTATATTCAATAATTTCAATATTTTATTTTAAATTTAAATTTAACCCATTAAATTGATAAATTGAAAAAAAAGTGAATAAAAAAAAAAATTTTAAATTTATGAAAAAAAGTTAAATTCAATAATTTCAGTATTTAATTTTAAATTTCTATTTAACCCATTAAATTGATAAATTGAAAAAAAAGTGAATTGAATTTGATGAAAAAAAATTATATTCAATAATTTCAATATTTTATTTGAAATTTCAATTTAATCCATTTAATTGATAAATAGAACGGAAAAGTGAATATAAAAAAAAAATTTAAAATTTATGAAAAAAAGTGAAATTCAATAATTTTAATATTTTATTTTAAATTTCAATTTAATCCATTAAATTGATAAATTGAAAAAAAAATTAAATTGGATGAAAAAAAAATTATATTCAATAATTTCAATATTTTATTTTAAATTACAATTTAATCCATAAAATTGATAAATTGAAAAAAAAAGTAAAATTTATGAAAAAAAATTAAATTCAATAATTTCAATATTTTATTTTGAAATTTCAATTTAATCCATTAAATTGATAAATTGAAAAAAAAATTAATTTGATGAAAAATTATATTCAATAATTTCATATTTTATTTTAAATTTCAATTTAATCCATTTAATTGATAAATAGACAAAAAAATTTTAAATTTATGAAAAAAAGTTAAATTCAATAATTTCAATATTTTATTTGAAATTTCAATTTAATCCATTAAATTGATAAATTGAAAAAAAAGTGAATAAAAAAAAAAATTTAAAATTTATGAAAAAAAGTTAAATTCAATAATTTCAATATTTTATTTTAAATTTCAATTTAATCCATAAAATTGATAAATTAAAAAAAAATTTAAAATTTATGAAAAAAAGTTAAATTCAATAATTTCAATATTTTATTTTAAATTTCAATTTAATCCATTAAATTGATAAATTGAAAAAAAAGTGAATAAAAAAAAATTTTAAATTTATGAAAAAAGTTATATTCAATAATTTCAATATTTTATTTGAAATTTCAATTTAATCCAATAAATTGATAAATTGAAAAAAAAGTGACTAAAAAAAAAATTAAAATTTATGAAAAAAAGTTAAATTCAATAATTTCAATATTTTATTTGAAATTTCAATTTAATCCCATTAAATTGATAAATTGAAAAAAAAGTGAATTTGATGAAAAAAATTATATTCAATAATTTCAATATTTTATTTGAACTTTCAATTTAATCCATTTAATTGATAAATTGAAAAAAAAGTGAATAAAAAAAAAAATTTAAAATTTATGAAAAAAGTTAAATTCAATAATTTTAATATTTTATTTTAAATTTCAATTTAATCCATTAAATTGATAAATTGAAAAAAAAATTAAAATTTGATGAAAAAATTATATTCAATAATTTCAATATTTTATTTTAAATTTCAATTTAATCCATTAAATTGATAAATTGAAAAAAAAGTGAATAAAAAAAAAATTTTAAATTTATTAAAAAAAGTTAAATTCAATAATTTCAATATTTTATTTTAAATTTCAATTTAACCCATTAAATTGATAAATTGAAAAAAAAATTAAATTGGATGAAAAAAAAATTATATTCAATAATTTCAATATTTTATTTTAAATTACAATTTAATCCATAAAATTGATAAATTGAAAAAAAAGTAAAATTTATGAAAAAAAAGTTAAATTCAATAATTTCAATATTTTATTTGAAATTTCAATTTAATCCATTAAATTGATAATTGAAAAAAAAGTGAATAAAAAAAAACATTTAAAATTTATGAAAAAAAGTTAATTCAATAATTTCAATATTTTATTTGAAATTTCAATTTAATCCATTAAATTGATAAATTGAAAAAAAAATTAAATTTGATGAAAAAATCATATTCAATAATTTCAATATTTTATTTTAAATTTAAATTCAACCCATTAAATTGATAAATTGAAAAAAAAGTGAATAAAAAAAAAAATTTTAAATTTATGAAAAAAAGTTAAATTCAATAATTTCAATATTTTATTTGAAATTTCAATTTAATCCATTAAATTGATAAATTGAAAAAAAAATTAAATTTGATGAAAAAATTATATTCAATAATTTCAATATTTTATTTTAAATTTAAATTTAACCCATTAAATTGATAAATTGAAAAAAAAGTGAATAAAAAAAAAAATTTTAAATTTATGAAAAAAAGTTAAATTCAATAATTTCAATATTTTATTTGAAATTTCAATTTAATCCATTAAATTGATAAATTGAAAAAAAAATTAAATTTGATGAAAAAATTATATTCAATAATTTCAATATTTTATTTTAAATTTAAATTTAACCCATTAAATTGATAAATTGAAAAAAAAGTGAAAAAAAAAAAAATTTTAAATTTATGAAAAAAAGTTAAATTCAATAATTTCAGTATTTAATTTTAAATTTCTATTTAACCCATTAAATTGATAAATTGAAAAAAAAGTGAATTTGATGAAAAAAAATTATATTCAATAATTTCAATATTTTATTTGAAATTTCAATTTAATCCATTTAATTGATAAATAGAACGAAAAGTGAATATAAAAAAAAAATTTAAAATTTATGAAAAAAAGTTAAATTCAATAATTTCAATATTTTATTTTAAATTTCAATTTAATCCATTAAATTGATAAATTGAAAAAAAAATTAAATTTGATGAAAAAATTATATTCAATAATTTCAATATTTTATTTGAAATTTCAATATAATCCATTAAATTGATAAATTGAAAAAAAAGTGAATAAAAAAAAAAATTTAAAATTTATGAAAAAAAGTTAAATTCAATAATTTCAATATTTTATTTTAAATTACAATTTAATCCATTAAATTGATAAATTGAAAAAAAAATTAAATTTGATGAAAAAATCATATTCAATAATTTCAATATTTTATTTTAAATTTAAATTCAACCCATTAAATTGATAAATTGAAAAAAAAGTGAATAAAAAAAAAAATTTTAAATTTATGAAAAAAAGTTAAATTCAATAATTTCAATATTTTATTTGAAATTTCAATTTAATCCATTAAATTGATAAATTGAAAAAAAAATTAAATTTGATGAAAAAATCATATTCAATAATTTCAATATTTTATTTTAAATTTAAATTTAACCCATTAAATTGATAAATTGAAAAAAAAGTGAATAAAAAAAAAAATTTAAAATTTATGAAAAAAAGTTAAATTCAATAATTTCAATATTTTATTTTAAATTTCAATTTAATCCATAAAATTGATAAATTAAAAAAAAATTTAAAATTTATGAAAAAAAGTTAAATTCAATAATTTCAATATTTTATTTTAAATTTAAATTCAACCCATTAAATTGATAAATTGAAAAAAAAGTGAATAAAAAAAAAAATTTTAAATTTATGAAAAAAAGTTAAATTCAATAATTTCAATATTTTATTTGAAATTTCAATTTAATCCATTAAATTGATAAATTGAAAAAAAAATTAAATTTGATGAAAAAATTATATTCAATAATTTCAATATTTTATTTTAAATTTAAATTTAACCCATTAAATTGATAAATTGAAAAAAAAGTGAATAAAAAAAAAATTTAAATTTATGAAAAAAGTTAAATTCAATAATTTCAATATTTTATTTGAAATTTCAATTTAATCCATTAAATTGATAATTGAAAAAAAATTAAATTTGATGAAAAAATTATATTCAATAATTTCAATATTTTATTTTAAATTTAAATTTAACCCATTAAATTGATAAATTGAAAAAAAGTGAATAAAAAAAAAATTTTAAATTTATGAAAAAAGTTAAATTCAATAATTTCAGTATTTAATTTTAAATTTCTATTTAACCCATTAAATTGATAAATTGAAAAAAAAGTGAATTTGATGAAAAAAAATTATATTCAATAATTTCAATATTTTATTTGAAATTTCAATTTAATCCATTTAATTGATAAATAGAACGAAAAGTGAATATAAAAAAAAAATTTAAAATTTATGAAAAAAAGTTAAATTCAATAATTTCAATATTTTATTTTAAATTTCAATTTAATCCATTAAATTGATAAATTGAAAAAAAAATTAAATTTGATGAAAAAATTATATTCAATAATTTCAATATTTTATTTGAAATTTCAATATAATCCATTAAATTGATAAATTGAAAAAAAAGTGAATAAAAAAAAAAATTTAAAATTTATGAAAAAAAGTTAAATTCAATAATTTCAATATTTTATTTTAAATTACAATTTAATCCATTAAATTGATAAATTGAAAAAAAAATTAAATTTGATGAAAAAATCATATTCAATAATTTCAATATTTTATTTTAAATTTAAATTCAACCCATTAAATTGATAAATTGAAAAAAAAGTGAATAAAAAAAAAAATTTTAAATTTATGAAAAAAAGTTAAATTCAATAATTTCAATATTTTATTTGAAATTTCAATTTAATCCATTAAATTGATAAATTGAAAAAAAAATTAAATTTGATGAAAAAATCATATTCAATAATTTCAATATTTTATTTTAAATTTAAATTTAACCCATTAAATTGATAAATTGAAAAAAAAGTGAATAAAAAAAAAAATTTAAAATTTATGAAAAAAAGTTAAATTCAATAATTTCAATATTTTATTTTAAATTTCAATTTAATCCATAAAATTGATAAATTAAAAAAAAATTTAAAATTTATGAAAAAAAGTTAAATTCAATAATTTCAATATTTTATTTTAAATTTCAATTTAATCCATTAAATTGATAAATTGAAAAAAAAGTGAATAAAAAAAAAATTTTAAATTTATGAAAAAAAGTTATATTCAATAATTTCAATATTTTATTTGAAATTTCAATTTAATCCATTAAATTGATAAATTGAAAAAAAAGTGACTAAAAAAAAAAATTTAAAATTTATGAAAAAAAGTTAAATTCAATAATTTCAATATTTTATTTGAAATTTCAATTTAATCCATTAAATTGATAAATTGAAAAAAAAGTGACTAAAAAAAAAAATTTAAAATTTATGAAAAAAAGTTAAATTCAATAATTTCAAAATTTTATTTTAAATTTCAATTTAACCCATTAAATTGATAAATTGAAAAAAAAGTGAATAAAAAAAAAAATTTTAAATTTATGAAAAAAAGTTAAATTCAATAATTTCAATATTTTATTTTAAATTTCAATTTAACCCATTAAATTGATAAATTGAAAAAAAAATTAAATTGGATGAAAAAAAAATTATATTCAATAATTTCAATATTTTATTTTAAATTACAATTTAATCCATAAAATTGATAAATTGAAAAAAAAAGTAAAATTTATGAAAAAAAATTAAATTCAATAATTTCAATATTTTATTTGAAATTTCAATTTAATCCATTAAATTGATAAATTGAAAAAAAAATTAAATTTGATGAAAAAATTATATTCAATAATTTCAATATTTTATTTTAAATTTCAATTTAATCCATTAAATTGATAAATTGAAAAAAAAGTGAATAAAAAAAAAAATTTTAAATTTATGAAAAAAAGTTAAATTCAATAATTTCAATATTTAATTTTAAATTTCTATTTAACCCATTAAATTGATAAATTGAAAAAAAAGTGAATTTGATGAAAAAAAATTATATTCAATAATTTCAATATTTTATTTGAAATTTCAATTTAATCCATTTAATTGATAAATAGAACGAAAAGTGAATATAAAAAAAAAATTTAAAATTTATGAAAAAAAGTGAAATTCAATAATTTTAATATTTTATTTTAAATTTCAATTTAATCCATTAAATTGATAAATTGAAAAAAAAATTAAATTGGATGAAAAAAAAATTATATTCAATAATTTCAATATTTTATTTTAAATTACAATTTAATCCATAAAATTGATAAATTGAAAAAAAAAGTAAAATTTATGAAAAAAAATTAAATTCAATAATTTCAATATTTTATTTGAAATTTCAATTTAATCCATTAAATTGATAAATTGAAAAAAAAATTAAATTTGATGAAAAAATTATATTCAATAATTTCAATATTTTATTTTAAATTTCAATTTAATCCATTTAATTGATAAATAGACAAAAAAATTTTAAATTTATGAAAAAAAGTTAAATTCAATAATTTCAATATTTTATTTGAAATTTCAATTTAATCCATTAAATTGATAAATTGAAAAAAAAGTGAATAAAAAAAAAAATTTAAAATTTATGAAAAAAAGTTAAATTCAATAATTTCAATATTTTATTTTAAATTTCAATTTAATCCATAAAATTGATAAATTAAAAAAAAATTTAAAATTTATGAAAAAAAGTTAAATTCAATAATTTCAATATTTTATTTTAAATTTCAATTTAATCCATTAAATTGATAAATTGAAAAAAAAGTGAATAAAAAAAAAATTTTAAATTTATGAAAAAAAGTTATATTCAATAATTTCAATATTTTATTTGAAATTTCAATTTAATCCATTAAATTGATAAATTGAAAAAAAAGTGACTAAAAAAAAAAATTTAAAATTTATGAAAAAAAGTTAAATTCAATAATTTCAATATTTTATTTGAAATTTCAATTTAATCCATTAAATTGATAAATTGAAAAAAAAGTGAATTTGATGAAAAAAAATTATATTCAATAATTTCAATATTTTATTTGAACTTTCAATTTAATCCATTTAATTGATAAATTGAAAAAAAAGTGAATAAAAAAAAAAATTTAAAATTTATGAAAAAAAGTTAAATTCAATAATTTTAATATTTTATTTTAAATTTCAATTTAATCCATTAAATTGATAAATTGAAAAAAAAATTAAATTTGATGAAAAAATTATATTCAATAATTTCAATATTTTATTTTAAATTTCAATTTAATCCATTAAATTGATAAATTGAAAAAAAAGTGAATAAAAAAAAAAATTTTAAATTTATTAAAAAAAGTTAAATTCAATAATTTCAATATTTTATTTTAAATTTCAATTTAACCCATTAAATTGATAAATTGAAAAAAAAATTAAATTGGATGAAAAAAAAATTATATTCAATAATTTCAATATTTTATTTTAAATTACAATTTAATCCATAAAATTGATAAATTGAAAAAAAAAGTAAAATTTATGAAAAAAAATTAAATTCAATAATTTCAATATTTTATTTGAAATTTCAATTTAATCCATTAAATTGATAAATTGAAAAAAAAATTAAATTTGATGAAAAAATTATATTCAATAATTTCAATATTTTATTTTAAATTTCAATTTAATCCATTAAATTGATAAATTGAAAAAAAAGTGAATAAAAAAAAAAATTTTAAATTTATGAAAAAAAGTTAAATTCAATAATTTCAATATTTTATTTGAAATTTCAATTTAATCCATTAAATTGATAAATTGAAAAAAAAATTAAATTTGATGAAAAAATCATATTCAATAATTTCAATATTTTATTTTAAATTTAAATTTAACCCATTAAATTGATAAATTGAAAAAAAAGTGAATAAAAAAAAAAATTTAAAATTTATGAAAAAAAGTTAAATTCAATAATTTCAATATTTTATTTTAAATTTCAATTTAATCCATTAAATTGATAAATTGAAAAAAAAATTAAATTTGATGAAAAAATTATATTCAATAATTTCAATATTTTATTTGAAATTTCAATATAATCCATTAAATTGATAAATTGAAAAAAAAGTGAATAAAAAAAAAATTTTAAATTTATGAAAAAAAGTTATATTCAATAATTTCAATATTTTATTTGAAATTTCAATTTAATCCATTAAATTGATAAATTGAAAAAAAAGTGACTAAAAAAAAAAATTTAAAATTTATGAAAAAAAGTTAAATTCAATAATTTTAATATTTTATTTTAAATTTCAATTTAATCCATTTAATTGATAAATAGAAAAAAAGTGACTAAAAAAAAAAATTTAAAATTTATGAAAAAAAGTTAAATTCAATAATTTCAATATTTTATTTGAAATTTCAATTTAATCCATTAAATTGATAAATTGAAAAAAAAGTGAATAAAAAAAAACATTTAAAATTTATGAAAAAAAGTTAAATTCAATAATTTCAATATTTTATTTGAAATTTCAATTTAATCCATTAAATTGATAAATTGAAAAAAAAATTAAATTTGATGAAAAAATCATATTCAATAATTTCAATATTTTATTTTAAATTTAAATTCAACCCATTAAATTGATAAATTGAAAAAAAAGTGAATAAAAAAAAAAATTTTAAATTTATGAAAAAAAGTTAAATTCAATAATTTCAATATTTTATTTGAAATTTCAATTTAATCCATAAAATTGATAAATTAAAAAAAAATTTAAAATTTATGAAAAAAAGTTAAATTCAATAATTTCAATATTTTATTTTAAATTTCAATTTAATCCATTAAATTGATAAATTGAAAAAAAAGTGAATAAAAAAAAAATTTTAAATTTATGAAAAAAAGTTATATTCAATAATTTCAATATTTTATTTGAAATTTCAATTTAATCCATTAAATTGATAAATTGAAAAAAAAGTGACTAAAAAAAAAAATTTAAAATTTATGAAAAAAAGTTAAATTCAATAATTTCAATATTTTATTTGAAATTTCAATTTAATCCATTAAATTGATAAATTGAAAAAAAAGTGACTAAAAAAAAAAATTTAAAATTTATGAAAAAAAGTTAAATTCAATAATTTCAAAATTTTATTTTAAATTTCAATTTAACCCATTAAATTGATAAATTGAAAAAAAAGTGAATAAAAAAAAAAATTTTAAATTTATGAAAAAAAGTTAAATTCAATAATTTCAATATTTTATTTTAAATTTCAATTTAACCCATTAAATTGATAAATTGAAAAAAAAATTAAATTGGATGAAAAAAAAATTATATTCAATAATTTCAATATTTTATTTTAAATTACAATTTAATCCATAAAATTGATAAATTGAAAAAAAAAGTAAAATTTATGAAAAAAAATTAAATTCAATAATTTCAATATTTTATTTGAAATTTCAATTTAATCCATTAAATTGATAAATTGAAAAAAAAATTAAATTTGATGAAAAAATTATATTCAATAATTTCAATATTTTATTTTAAATTTCAATTTAATCCATTAAATTGATAAATTGAAAAAAAAGTGAATAAAAAAAAAAATTTTAAATTTATGAAAAAAAGTTAAATTCAATAATTTCAATATTTTATTTTAAATTTCAATTTAACCCATTAAATTGATAAATTGAAAAAAAAATTAAATTGGATGAAAAAAAAATTATATTCAATAATTTCAATATTTTATTTTAAATTTAAATTTAACCCATTAAATTGATAAATTGAAAAAAAAGTGAATAAAAAAAAAAATTTTAAATTTATGAAAAAAAGTTAAATTCAATAATTTCAATATTTTATTTGAAATTTCAATTTAATCCATTAAATTGATAAATTGAAAAAAAAATTAAATTGGATGAAAAAAAAATTATATTCAATAATTTCAATATTTTATTTTAAATTACAATTTAATCCATAAAATTGATAAATTGAAAAAAAAAGTAAAATGTATGAAAAAAAATAAAATTCAATAATTTCAATATTTTATTTGAAATTTAAATTTAATCCATTTAATTGATAAATAGAAAAAAAGTGACTAAAAAAAAAAATTTTAAATTTATGAAAAAAAGTTAAATTCAATAATTTCAAAATTTTATTTTAAATTTCAATTTAACCCATTAAATTGATAAATTGAAAAAAAAGTGAATTTGATGAAAAAAAATTATATTCAATAATTTCAATATTTTATTTGAACTTTCAATTTAATCCATTTAATTGATAAATAGAACGAAAAGTGAATATAAAAAAAAAATTTAAAATTTATGAAAAAAAGTTAAATTCAATAATTTCAATATTTTATTTTAAATTTCAATTTAATCCATTAAATTGATAAATTGAAAAAAAAAATTAAATTGGATGAAAAAAAAATTATATTCAATAATTTCAATATTTTATTTTAAATTACAATTTAATCCATAAAATTGATAAATTGAAAAAAAAGTGAATAAAAAAAAAAATTTTAAATTTATGAAAAAAAATCATATTCAATAATTTCAATATTTTATTTTAAATTTAAATTTAACCCATTAAATTGATAAATTGAAAAAAAAGTGAATAAAAAAAAAAATTTTAAATTTATGAAAAAAAATCATATTCAATAATTTCAATATTTTATTTTAAATTTAAATTTAACCCATTAAATTGATAAATTGAAAAAAAAGTGAATAAAAAAAAAAATTTTAAATTTATGAAAAAAAGTTAAATTCAATAATTTCAATATTTTATTTTAAATTTCAATTTAATCCATTAAATTGATAAATTGAAAAAAAAAATTAAATTGGATGAAAAAAAAATTATATTCAATAATTTCAATATTTTATTTTAAATTACAATTTAATCCATAAAATTGATAAATTGAAAAAAAAAGTAAAATTTATGAAAAAAAATTAAATTCAATAATTTCAATATTTTATTTGAAATTTCAATTTAATCCATTAAATTGATAAATTGAAAAAAAAATTAAATTTGATGAAAAAATTATATTCAATAATTTCAATATTTTATTTTAAATTTCAATTTAATCCATTTAATTGATAAATAGACAAAAAAAGTAAAATTTATGAAAAAAAATAAAATTCAATAATTTCAATATTTTATTTTAAATTTAAATTTAACCCATTAAATTGATAAATTGAAAAAAAAAGTGAATAAAAAAAAAAATTTTAAATTTATGAAAAAAAGTTAAATTCAATAATTTCAATATTTTATTTTAAATTTCAATTTAATCCATTAAATTGATATATTGAAAAAAAAAATTAAATTGGATGAAAAAAAAATTATATTCAATAATTTCAATATTTTATTTTAAATTACAATTTAATCCATAAAATTGATAAATTGAAAAAAAAAGTAAAATTTATGAAAAAAAATTAAATTCAATAATTTCAATATTTTATTTGAAATTTCAATTTAATCCATTAAATTGATAAATTGAAAAAAAAATTAAATTTGATGAAAAAAAAATCATATTCAATAATTTCAATATTTTATTTTAAATTTAAATTTAACCCATTAAATTGATAAATTGAAAAAAAAGTGAATAAAAAAAAAAATTTTAAATTTATGAAAAAAAGTTAAATTCAATAATTTCAATATTTTATTTGAAATTTCAATTTAATCCATTAAATTGATAAATTGAAAAAAAAATTAAATTTGATGAAAAAATTATATTCAATAATTTCAATATTTTATTTTAAATTTCAATTTAATCTATTTAATTGATAAATAGACAAAAAAAGTAAAATTTATGAAAAAATATTAAATTCAATAATTTCAATATTTTATTTGAAATTTCAATTTAATCCATTAAATTGATAAATTGAAAAAAAAATTAAATTTGATGAAAAAATCATATTCAATAATTTCAATATTTTATTTTAAATTTAAATTTAACCCATTAAATTGATAAATTGAAAAAAAAGTGAATAAAAAAAAAAATTTTAAATTTATGAAAAAAAGTTAAATTCAATAATTTCAATATTTTATTTTAAATTTCAATTTAACCCATTAAATTGATAAATTGAAAAAAAAGTGAATTTGATGAAAAAAAATTATATTCAATAATTTCAATATTTTATTTGAACTTTCAATTTAATCCATTTAATTGATAAATAGAACGAAAAGTGAATATAAAAAAAAAATTTAAAATTTATGAAAAAAAGTTAAATTCAATAATTTCAATATTTTATTTTAAATTTCAATTTAATCCATTAAATTGATAAATTGAAAAAAAAAATTAAATTGGATGAAAAAAAAAATTATATTCAATAATTTCAATATTTTATTTTAAATTACAATTTAATCCATAAAATTGATAAATTGAAAAAAAAAATTAAATTGGATGAAAAAAAAATTATATTCAATAATTTCAATATTTTATTTTAAATTACAATTTAATCCATAAAATTGATAAATTGAAAAAAATAGTAAAATTTATGAAAAAAAATCATATTCAATAATTTCAATATTTTATTTTAAATTTAAATTTAACCCATTAAATTGATAAATTGAAAAAAAGTGAATAAAAAAAAAAATTTTAAATTTATGAAAAAAAGTTAAATTCAATAATTTCAATATTTTATTTGAAATTTCAATTTAATCCATTAAATTGATAAATTGAAAAAAAAATTAAATTTGATGAAAAAATTATATTCAATAATTTCAATATTTTATTTTAAATTTCAATTTAATCCATAAAATTGATAAATTGAAAAAAAAAGTAAAGTTTATGAAAAAAAATTAAATTCAATAATTTCAATATTTTATTTGAAATTTCAATTTAATCCATTTAATTGATAAATAGAACGAAAAGTGAATATAAAAAAAAAAATTTAAAATTTATGAAAAAAAGTTAAATTCAATAATTTCAATATTTTATTTTAAATTTCAATTTAATCCATTAAATTGATAAATTGAAAAAAAAGTGAATAAAAAAAAAATTTTAAATTTATGAAAAAAAGTTATATTCAATAATTTCAATATTTTATTTTAAATTTCAATTTAATCCATTAAATTGATAAATAGACAAAAAAAGTAAAATTTATGAAAAAAAATAAAATTCAATAATTTCAATATTTTATTTGAAATTTCAATTTAATCCATTAAATTGATAAATTGAAAAAAAAATTAAATTGGATGAAAAAAAAATTATATTCAATAATTTCAATATTTTATTTTAAATTTCAATTTAATCTATTTAATTGATAAATAGACAAAAAAAGTAAAATTTATGAAAAAATATTAAATTCAATAATTTCCATATTTTATTTGAAATTTCAATTTAATCCATTAAAGTAATGAATTGAAAAAAAATTTAGTTTGATGAAAAAAAAATATATTCAATAATTTCATTATTTTATTTGGACGATTTTATGGAAATTTTAAAGTTTCAGAACGCCTCTCAGATTAGTTTTTTGGTCATAACTCCGTCATTTTGCAAGATATATCTCTAAATCCAATACCATAGCAATCAGTGATTTTTTTCTGATTTTTCAGTATATAAATATAGATTTCAATTTACATTTGGACGATTTTATGGAAATTTTAAGAATTCAGAACGCCTCTCAGATTAGTTTTTTGGTCATAACTCCGTCATTTTGCAAGATATATCTCTAAAACCAATACCATAGCAATCAGTGATTTTTTTCTGATTTTTCAGTATATAAATATAGATTTCAATTTAAATTTGGACGATTTTATGGAAATTTTAAAGTTTCAGAACGCCTCTCAGATTAGTTTTTTGGTCATAACTCCGTCATTTTGCAAGATATATCTCTAAATCCAATACCATAGCAATCAGTGATTTTTTTCTGATTTTTCAGTATATAAATATAGATTTCAATTTACATTTGGACGATTTTATGGAAATTTTAAGAATTCAGAACGCCTCTCAGAATCGTTTTTTGGTCTTAACTCCGTCATTTTGCAAGATATATCTCTATAACCAATACCATAGCAATCAGTGATTTTTTTCTGATTTTTCAGTATATAAATATAGATTTAAATTTACATTTGAACGATTTTATGGAAATTTTAAGAATTCAGAACGCCTCTCACATTAGTTTTTTGGTCATAACTCCGTCATTTTGCAAGATATATCTCTAAAACCAATACCATAGCAATCAGTGATTTTTTTCTGATTTTTCAGTATATAAATATAGATTTCAATTTACATTTGACGATTTTATGGAAATTTTAAGAATTCAGAACGCCTCTCACATTAGTTTTTTGGTCATAACTCCGTCATTTTGCAAGATATATCTCTAAAACCAATACCATAGCAATCAGTGATTTTTTTCTGATTTTTCAGTATATAAATATAGATTTCAATTTACATTTGGACGATTTTATGGACATTTTAAGAATTCAGAACGCCTCTCAGAATCGTTTTTTGGTCTTAACTCCGTCATTTTGCAAGATATATCTCTATAACCAATACCATAGCAATCAGTGATTTTTTTCTGATTTTTCAGTATATAAATATAGATTTAAATTTACATTTGGACGATTTTATGGAAATTTTAAAGTTTCAGAACGCCTCTCAGATTAGTTTTTTGGTCATAACTCCGTCATTTTGCAAGATATATCTCTAAATCCAATACCATAGCAATCAGTGATTTTTTTCTGATTTTTCAGTATATAAATATAGATTTCAATTTACATTTGGACGATTTTATGGAAATTTTAAGAATTCAGAACGCCTCTCAGATTAGTTTTTTGGTCATAACTCCGTCATTTTGCAAGATATATCTCTAAAACCAATACCATAGCAATCAGTGATTTTTTTCTGATTTTTCAGTATATAAATATAGATTTCAATTTACATTTTGACGATTTTATGGAAATTTTAAGAATTCAGAACGCCTCTCAGAATCGTTTTTTGGTCATAACTCCGTCATTTTGCAAGATATATCTCTAAAACCAATACCATAGCAATCAGTGATTTTTTTCTGATTTTTCAGTATATAAATATAGATTTCAATTTAAATTTGGACGATTTTATGGAAATTTTAAAGTTTCAGAACGCCTCTCAGATTAGTTTTTTGGTCATAACTCCGTCATTTTGCAAGATATATCTCTAAATCCAATACCATAGCAATCAGTGATTTTTTTCTGATTTTTCAGTATATAAATATAGATTTCAATTTACATTTGGACGATTTTATGGAAATTTAAAAATTCAGAACGCCTCTCAGAATCGTTTTTTGGTCTTAACTCCGTCATTTTGCAAGATATATCTCTATAACCAATACCATAGCAATCAGTGATTTTTTTCTGATTTTTCAGTATATAAATATAGATTTAAATTTACATTTGAACGATTTTATGGAAATTTTAAGAATTCAGAACGCCTCTCACATTAGTTTTTTGGTCATAACTCCGTCATTTTGCAAGATATATCTCTAAAACCAATACCATAGCAATCAGTGATTTTTTTCTGATTTATCAGTATATAAATATAGATTTCAATTTACATTTGACGATTTTATGGAAATTTTAAGAATTCAGAACGCCTCTCACATTAGTTTTTTGGTCATAACTCCGTCATTTTGCAAGATATATCTCTAAAACCAATACCATAGCAATCAGTGATTTTTTTCTGATTTTTCAGTATATAAATATAGATTTCAATTTACATTTGGACGATTTTATGGACATTTTAAGAATTCAGAACGCCTCTCAGAATCGTTTTTTGGTCTTAACTCCGTCATTTTGCAAGATATATCTCTATAACCAATACCATAGCAATCAGTGATTTTTTTCTGATTTTTCAGTATATAAATATAGATTTAAATTTACATTTGGACGATTTTATGGAAATTTTAAGAATTCAGAACGCCTCTCACATTAGTTTTTTGGTCATAACTCCGTCATTTTGCAAGATATGTCTCTAAAACCAATACCATAGCAATCAGTGATTTTTTTCTGATTTTTCAGTATATAAATATAGATTTCAATTTAAATTTGGACGATTTTATGGAAATTTTAAAGTTTCAGAACGCCTCTCAGATTAGTTTTTTGGTCATAACTCCGTCATTTTGCAAGATATATCTCTAAATCCAATACCATAGCAATCAGTGATTTTTTTCTGATTTTTCAGTATATAAATATAGATTTCAATTTACATTTGGACGATTTTATGGAAATTTTAAGAATTCAGAACGCCTCTCAGAATCGTTTTTTGGTCATAACTCCGTCATTTTGCAAGATATATCTCTAAAACCAATACCATAGCAATCAGTGATTTTTTTCTGATTTTTCTGTATATAAATATAGATTTCAATTTAAATTTGGACGATTTTATGGAAATTTTAAAGTTTCAGAACGCCTCTCAGAATCGTTTTTTGGTAATAACTCCGTCATTTTGCAAGATATATCTCTAAAACCAATACCATAGCAATCAGTGATTTTTTTCTGATTTTTCAGTATATAAATATAGATTTCAATTTAAATTTGGACGATTTTATGGAAATTTTAAAGTTTCAGAACGCCTCTCACGTTAGTTTTTTGGTCATAACTCCGTCATTTTGCAAGATATATCTCTAAAACCAATACCATAGCAATCAGTGATTTTTTTCTGATTTTTCAGTATATAAATATAGATTTCAATTTAAATTTGGACGATTTTATGGAAATTTTAAAGTTTCAGAACGCCTCTCAGATTAGTTTTTTGGTCATAACTCCGTCATTTTGCAAGATATATCTCTAAATCCAATACCATAGTAATCAGTGAGTTTTTTCTGATTTTTCAGTATATAAATATAGATTTCAATTTACATTTGGACGATTTTATGGAAATTTTAAGAATTCAGAACGCCTCTCAGAATCGTTTTTTGGTCTTAACTCCGTCATTTTGCAAGATATATCTCTATAACCAATACCATAGCAATCAGTGATTTTTTTCTGATTTTTCAGTATATAAATATAGATTTAAATTTACATTTGAACGATTTTATGGAAATTTTAAGAATTCAGAACGCCTCTCACATTAGTTTTTTGGTCATAACTCCGTCATTTTGCAAGATATATCTCTAAAACCAATACCATAGCAATCAGTGATTTTTTTCTGATTTTTCAGTATATAAATATAGATTTCAATTTACATTTGACGATTTTATGGAAATTTTAAGAATTCAGAACGCCTCTCACATTAGTTTTTTGGTCATAACTCCGTCATTTTGCAAGATATATCTCTAAAACCAATACCATAGCAATCAGTGATTTTTTTCTGATTTTTCAGTATATAAATATAGATTTCAATTTACATTTGGACGATTTTATGGACATTTTAAGAATTCAGAACGCCTCTCAGAATCGTTTTTTGGTCTTAACTCCGTCATTTTGCAAGATATATCTCTATAACCAATACCATAGCAATCAGTGATTTTTTTCTGATTTTTCAGTATATAAATATAGATTTAAATTTACATTTGGACGATTTTATGGAAATTTTAAGAATTCAGAACGCCTCTCACATTAGTTTTTTGGTCATAACTCCGTCATTTTGCAAGATATATCTCTAAAACCAATACCATAGCAATCAGTGATTTTTTTCTGATTTTTCAGTATATAAATATAGATTTCAATTTAAATTTGGACGATTTTATGGAAATTTTAAAGTTTCAGAACGCCTCTCAGAATCGTTTTTTGGTCATAACTCC
Source organism: Sipha maydis (assembly GCA_034509805.1). Lineage (NCBI taxonomy): Eukaryota > Metazoa > Arthropoda > Insecta > Hemiptera > Aphididae > Sipha > Sipha maydis. Next base: position 29,609 of record JASXSY010002951.1, read on the forward strand.
GTCATTTTGCAAGATATATCTCTAAAACCAATACCATAGCAATCAGTGATTTTTTTCTGATTTTTCAGTATATAAATATAGATTTCAATTTACATTTGGACGATTTTATGGACATTTTAAGAATTCAGAACGCCTCTCAGAATCGTTTTTTGGTCTTAACTCCGTCATTTTGCAAGATATATCTCTATAACCAATACCATAGCAATCAGTGATTTTTTTCTGATTTTTCAGTATATAAATATAGATTTAAATTTACATTTGGACGATTTTATGGAAATTTTAAGAATTCAGAACGCCTCTCACATTAGTTTTTTGGTCATAACTCCGTCATTTTGCAAGATATATCTCTAAAACCAATACCATAGCAATCAGTGATTTTTTTCTGATTTTTCAGTATATAAATATAGATTTCAATTTACATTTGGACGATTTTATGGAAATTTTAAAGTTTCAGAACGCCTCTCACATTAGTTTTTTGGTCATAACTCCGTCATTTTGCAAGATATATCTCTAAATCCAATACCATAGCAATCAGTGATTTTTTTCTGATTTTTCAGTATATAAATATAGATTTCAATTTACATTTGGACGATTTTATGGAAATTTTAAGAATTCAGAACGCCTCTCAGAATCGTTTTTTGGTCTTAACTCCATCATTTTGCAAGATATATCTCTATAACCAATACCATAGCAATCAGTGATTTTTTTCTGATTTTTCAGTATATAAATATAGATTTCAATTTACATTTGGACGATTTTATGGAAATTTTAAAGTTTCAGAACGCCTCTCAGAATCGTTTTTTGGTAATAACTCCGTCATTTTGCAAGATATATCTCTAAAACCAATACCATAGCAATCAGTGATTTTTTTCTGATTTTTCAGTATATAAATATAGATTTCAATTTAAATTTGGACGATTTTATGGAAATTTTAAAGTTTCAGAACGCCTCTCACGTTAGTTTTTTGGTCATAACTCCGTCATTTTGCAAGATATATCTCTAAAACCAATACCATAGCAATCAGTGATTTTTTTCTGATTTTTCAGTATATAAATATAGATTTCAATTTAAATTTGGACGATTTTATGGAAATTTTAAAGTTTCAGAACGCCTCTCAGATTAGTTTTTTGGTCATAACTCCGTCATTTTGCAAGATATATCTCTAAATCCAATACCATAGTAATCAGTGAGTTTTTTCTGATTTTTCAGTATATAAATATAGATTTCAATTTACATTTGGACGATTTTATGGAAATTTTAAGAATTCAGAACGCCTCTCAGAATCGTTTTTTGGTCTTAACTCCGTCATTTTGCAAGATATATCTCTATAACCAATACCATAGCAATCAGTGATTTTTTTCTGATTTTTCAGTATATAAATATAGATTTAAATTTACATTTGAACGATTTTATGGAAATTTTAAGAATTCAGAACGCCTCTCACATTAGTTTTTTGGTCATAACTCCGTCATTTTGCAAGATATATCTCTAAAACCAATACCATAGCAA